>JAUZST010011576.1:0-11844 GCA_034779995.1 Parotocinclus haroldoi
CTTTTATGACCCACCTTGATACAGTCTGTAAAGTAGTCAGCCTACAGCTTGTATAGCAGTGTAAATTTGCTGTGCCCTCAAAATAAGTAAACACACAGCCATTAAGGTAATTTTCCATCCCTGGTATCATCATTAGAGTTACAGTTTTAGGCATGTTAAGGGGAGCAGGTGTGTTCAATTTGGTGTTATCGCTCTCACACTCTCTCATACTGGTCACTGAAAGTTCAACATGGCACCTCATGGAAAAGAACTCTCTGAGGATCTGAGAAAAAGAATTATTGCTCTATATAAAGATGACCATAACAGTTGCTGAAGACAAGCAGACTAAAGATATAGAAAATTGGAATGTCATTTGGTCTGATGAGACCAAGTTAAACTTATTTGGTTCAGATGGTGTCAAGCATGTGTAGCATTAAACTCAGTAAGGAGTACAAAGACAAGTTTGTCTAGCTTATAGCCAAGCATGGTGGTAGAATTGCCATGGTTTGGGACTTTATGAGTTCTGTCTGCTGTGGGAAGCTACAGTTTATTAATGGAACCATGAAAGTCAACATGTACTGTGACATTTTGAAGCAGAACATGAAACTGGGCAGTATACCAACATGAAACGATTCTATACAGACCTCCAAGATGGCCACTGCCTTGCTAAAAAAGTAGTGTAAAGGTGTTATATTGGCCATGCATATATTCAGACCTAAACACAATTGAGCATTTGTGGAGCAGCGCATGGTCTCTAACATCTACCAGCACCCTGAAGTCATCATGGAGCATTGGAAGACAAACTCTAGTAAACTCCATGACCAAGAAAGTTAAGTCAGGGCTGAAAAACAATGGTGGCTACATAAAATATTGACACTTTGGGACATTTTTACTTAGAGGTATACTGATGTATACTGAGAGGTTTGTTGCCAGTGGTTTAGACATTAATGGTTGTGGCACAACAAATTTACATTGTCAGACAAGCTGTAGACTGAGTACTAACCCTAGCTTAATCTTACACTGAAAACAGCAAAAAGAGTTAATCTAGGTACATTCTGAATGAAAAACAAAGTATCTAGCAAAAAGTTAAGCAAGCATCAGGACCATCTCCTAAAGAGGGTGCAGCTATGAGATCAGGTCACCACTTATTCAGAGCTTGCTCAGAAATGGCAGAGGGCAGGTATAAGTGCATCTGAACGCAATGTGTGACGTGAGGCTCAAAGGCTCAAAGTAAGATGTCTTGGTGTCCAGAAGGCCAGCAAAGAAGCCATTCCTCTCCAAAGAAAAACATAAAGGACAGATTGATATTCTGCAGGTAGTAAAGGGATTGGACTGCAGAGGACTGGGGTTAAAGCCTTCACATTTTCTCTGATGAAACCCCATTCAGACTGTTTAAGGCATCTGAAAAATGACTGTGTGGAGAAGAAAAGGTGAACCATGAGCAAAGTGTCATGCCAACAGTAAAGCAACTTAAGACTATTCATCTTTGCTTCTCATTCAGGGGAGTGGAACACTGTCATGAATAAGGATGATCAAAACATTTTCAAAGAGCAACTTCTCCCAACAATTCAGAAATTTGGGGATGAACAATGATGGCACACCATGCCACAAAGCAAAATGATGAGTTGCCATTACCCTAGAAGATGATATCCAGCATGCTAAGGTGAATTGTAGTAGAAATAGTAGTAATGTTAGTAGGACTCTTAAAAAAGAAGGGTCAAAAAACAGTAAAAAATATAAAAGGAATGCAAATAATTGTAGCATATAAATCAGAAAAAAAATAAAAAACTCAAGATAAAAAAGATAAAAAAAACTCAAGCAGCAAACGTTGTGAAAAGTTAATTCCACTGAAAAAGCTTTTATTACTTTTACTTTTACTATTGTGAAAAATGTACCCTTTGATGAATTCATCTGACTGACAATTAGAACGTATGAAGACCTTTTGAATTAACTTCAGACAGTGCAGACAGCAGCTGTTTATCGATCATGTTAACAAAAAAAACACAGCATCCCCTGCCCCCAGCAACATATTAGATTCTCTTGCTTTAGGATTCCCCTTGGCAGGTCACATGAATAACATGTATCACTACCCTGTAAGTCTTGTCCTTAATGGTTGGAGGTAGAGCAAATAGCTGTCAGGAACACACATGGCAGACGTCTAACAAGATGTTTGTGTAATTGGGAACTTTGTTTGTGAATATTTTTGTTTGTGTTTCTGGGAAAGTGTTATATGATAAACGATGTTCTGCTATTAACATGTAGGCTATAATTAATGCATTAATAAATAATGTATTTCATGCTATTGGCATGTTGTAAAGGAATTGGGAAAAGATCAAAAGGAAAAATCCTTATGTGTGATTTATTGATGCATTAAGCCATTCTTCAAGTTGTGCATAGATAATATACGACGTGACATAGAAAAAGGAAAAAAGCACTTAATCCCTGTCCAGAACATTTTACATTCTCCACATCTCTGCTCATTTGCTATTTCAAATATTGTTTTACAATGTAATTAATAAATATATTTAGTTTAATCTAAGCATACAGTGCCTACAGTGTCTTTGACAAGCTTTGTATCTCTGCTCTGTTGCAATGTAGGTATAAAGAGCAATGAATGGTGATCCAATGGCTTTACTGAAGCTAAGGATATTCTTGCTGGACAGTGTGAAAAAGGTTAAAGTGCAGGACTGGTCAGAGTTGGCTACACACTTCAGAAACATGTTTAACTTTCAGTGAGCCATATAATCATGCTGCAAACTTCCATCAATACATGGTTGATAGTATTCAGAATTGTTGTTGCCAAACAAAGTTAGGCACTATATTGCCAAAAGTATTTGCTCACCTATCCAAATGATCTGAATCAGGTGTTCCAATCACTTCCATGGCCACAGGTGTGTAAAATTAAGCACCTAGGCATGCAGACTGTATTTACAAACATTTGTGAAAGAATGGGTCGCTCTCTGGAGTTCAGTGAATTCCAGCGTGGAACTGTGATAGGATGCCACCTGTGCAACAAATCCAGATATGAAATTTCCTCACTCCTAAATGTTCCACAGTCAACTGTCAGCTGTATTATAAGAAAACAGAAGTGTTTGGGAACGACAGGAACTCAGCCATGAAATGTTAGGCCACGTACGCTGACGGAGCGGGGTCAGCGGATGCTGAAGCGTATGGTGCGAAAAAGTCGCCAACTTTCTGTAGAGTCAATCACTACAGACCTCCAAACTTCATGTGGCCTTCAGATTAGCTCAAGAACAGTGCCCAGAGAGCTTCATGGAATGGGTTTCCAATGGACAAGCAGCTGCATCCAAGCCATACATCACCAAGCGCAACACAAAGCGCCAGATGCAGTGGTGTAAAGCAGGCCGCCACTGGACTCTGGAGTGACGAATCGTGCTTCTCCATCTGCCAATCTGAGGGACGAGTCTGGGTTTGGTGGTTGCCAGAAGAACGATACTTGTCTAGTTTGGTGGAGGGGGGATTGTGGTGTGGGGTTGTTTTTCAGGAGTTCGGCTTGGCCCCTTAGTTCCAGTGAAAGGAACTCTGAATGTGTCAAAATACCAAGACATTTTGGACAATTACATGCTCCCAACTTTGTGGGAATAGTTTGGAGCTGGCCCCTTCTTCCAACATGACTGTGCACCAGTGCATAAAGCAAGGTCGATAAAGACATGGATGGAGTCTGGTGTGTATGAACTTAACTGGCCTGCACAGAGTCCAGACCTCAACCTGATAGAACACCTTTAGGATGAATTAAAGCGGAGACTGAGAGCCAGGCCTTCTCATCCAACATCAGTATGTGACCTCATAAATGCACTTCTGGAAGAATGGCCAAAAATCCCCATAAACCCCCTAATAAATCTTGTGGACAGCCTTCCGAGAAGAGTCGAAGATGTCACTTAAACTCATATGTGAGTCAAGGCAAGTGAGCAAATACGTTTTGGCAATATAGTGTATGTAACCTTGTGTTTTATAGAGCATCTAAATTTGGTATGATTTGTCAAATTAAAGTATGTCTTGTCATACTTTAAACTTTGTTCAGTCTGTTCTCAAAGCCAACACTCAATAGCAACAAAGCGTTTAAAGTGCTTAAAATAGTGCAAGTACATATCACACAAAGTATGCTGTGTAAGCACATTTGCATAAAGTGATGCTACGTCCAGGTGTTTTCCAAATCTTGTAGGTATTTTAAAAAATGTATAAAGCAGACATGCTACATTCTATGAGAGAACTGTATAACAGCATGCACAGCCGTAACATAATAACAAGTGATTTGAGAAATATTTAATATGAAAGCTCTTCATAAAAGTAGACAGCTCTGTTATTCCTATGTAGGTCAGGGCACAGAAACGTTAGAATCCATTAAAACAAAAAGTATTTTTGGATATCCTGAGCAGTGGGTGGAATTATTACCATGTTAAGCTGCAGAGGACACATCAGGGAAAAATACGTAAATAGCAACATACAGAACAACCCTTTTGAATAAACACTTCTTAAAAGTGGAGCAATATAAAATAATCTAGTAGCGGTAATATAGGCTTTTATTAATAATGTGGTTTTATATATAGTTATGCAGTCTACTCATGAAATCTGATTTATTATTCCACAATCATAATAAATATTCTCTTCTCTTTGTTCACTTCTGTGGACCACATATGGCTAGAAATATAGTAATACCTTTAATGCGGAATATAAAGTGGGTACGGAAAGTATTCAGACGTCTTTAAATTGATCACTCTTTGTGCATTTGCTATAATCAAAAAAGTTAATTTTATTTATCATTAATGTACAATCAGCATCCCATTTTGACTGAAAAAACAGATGTAGAACTTTTTGCAAATTTATTTAAAAAGAAAAACTGAAATATCACATGGTCGTAAGTATTCAGACCCTTTTGCTCAGTATTTAGTAGAAGCACCCTTTTGAGCTACTACAGCCATGAGTATTCTTGGGAATGATGAAACAAGTTTTTCACACCTTGATTTGGAGATTCTCTGTCATTTTTCCTTGCAGATCCTCTCCAGTTCCATCAGGTTGGTTGGTGAATGTTGATAGACAGCCATTTTCAGGTCTCTCCAGAGATGCTCAATTGGGTTTAGGTTAGGGCTCTGGCTGGGCCAGTCAAGATTGGTCACAGAGTTGCTCTGAAGCCACTGCTTTTTTATTTTAGCTGTGTGCTTAGGGTCATTGTCTTGTTGGAAGGTGAACCTGCGGCCAAGTCTGAGGTTTTCATCCAGGATTTGTCTGTACTTGGCTGCATTTATCTTTCTTTCAATTACAATCAGTCGTCCTGTCCCTGCAGCTGAAAAGCTCCCCCATAGCATGATGCTGCCACCACCATGTTTCAGTGTTGGAATTGAATCCTACTCAAATTTTTTCTACAAAAAATATACTTGTATAGATCTAAGAACTATGTTGTAGCGTTTGCATGCTACATCAGTATTTGCGCAGAAAAACTTACCCGGAGTCTATTGAGGGCCCTCACCTATATTACACATATTACAGCAGTTTGGTACTATGTCAGTATATAAACTTAGCCTCCAAAAAAGCAAGATTTTCTCTCTTAACTCAATGACATTGTCTCTACCTCTGAATACATTTCCTTTTAAATCGTCAGATATGAGTTTCAAATATTTGGGCAGCACTTTTACTAAATTATTTACAGCCCCATTTGAAGAAAATCTTATCCCCCTTGTGGACACTGCTGTGTCCTGTCTGGTCAGATGGTCTTCTCTCCCTTTGTCTCTCATTGGACGAATCAATCTGATTAAACTGAAACTCTTACCAAAATTCTTACACATATACCAATCCAATTAAACAAAGCTTTTTTTTTTTTTTTTACCAAATTGGACAGCCTTCTCATCTCCTTTGTTTGGAATAATAAACCTCAACGTATGAAAAGAACATCTTTGCAGCTTCTAAAAGATGTGGGTTTACTGAGTCTTCCAAACTTTAGACATTATTGGAGCTGCAACATTCAGAAACTTATATACTGGACCAGAAGCTCGTCCCTAAGTAGCTTACTCCCTTGGACTCAGCTCAAATTGTCATCGTCCAACCACTCTCTCCATGCAATACTTTGTTTCCAGCTTCCCATACCACCATATTCCATCAAATCCAGTAGTTTGAGATTAAATTAAAATATGGCTTCAGTTCAGAAACTGTTTTGGCCTACGTTTTGTGCCCCTATAGTGGAGTTCTTACCATCATACAAAGATCAAGTCTATCGTACATGGCCTGAAAAAGTCATCACAACAATTAGTGATCTTTTTGGAGATGGAATTTTCTTATCATTTACCGATTTACGGACAAAATTTGACCTTCCCAATAGCCACATATATTGCATTTTTCAAATCAGACACTTTGTATAACATTCTTTCCCTCACTTCCCAGGCCACCCTCCTGAAACTAAAATTGAATCCTTACTTACTCTTGACCCAAATCATCAAATTAAATCAAAACTAATAAACAAGACAATCAACTGCCTCACTGAAGACCTGATGGTGAACACCTGCTTCTTTCCCTGTTTAAGGGGGAGTTTTAGCCTCAGGGGCATTTAGCCTTTTTAGGGAAAGATCCAGGTTTGCCTGTTCCGTTCCAGACCAGCTCTCATCGAGCCTCACTTCACCCGGCTGCACGCTTTTATTTGAGACGGGCCCCGGCTCCTCTTCTTTGTGCGCTACCGCATGCTCGAGCTCATGCTCGCCCTCTGGCGCTCCGGAAACGCCTCTGCACCTCTTGATTTGGGGTCGCCCTTTCTCGTGCTACAAGCACGTGCCAGCTCCGGCTCGCCTTTCACGTTCCGGAGTCCCCCCGTGCCTCACGATTTGGGAGAAGTCCCAAATAGGCACCTCATCGTGCTTTAGGCACGTTTGCTCACAGTCCTGTATGGACTCCACCACTTCATTCTCTGGCAGCTGATGGTGCCCGGGAGTCGTGGCTGGTAGGGGCTGCACCCCGGACCCGGGGCTCGTGAAGCTCACATACTGGGTCTGTGGCCGGAGGGGTCGCCTCCGTTATTATAGGGTCGTTATTGGCGCCGAACCCCATATCCCGCCGTAAAGAGCAGCCCCCTGGCGTTCACCACGGTTATTTGCGCATTGCTCCCATTGGGATGCAACTTAGCGACGCACCCTTTTCACCTTTTTAGTTTTCATGTATTAAGAGGGCCTTTCGCTCCTTTTTCCCCATTTTAGTTTGGTTATATATTATTTCCCCATTACTATTATACGCTGTGGGATCCTTTGGTCCCGCATACTTGGGTTCTACCACATAGGTAGGACCCATGCTTCTGTCCAGCCAGAACAAACAATGTCTCAGACCTGTGCCCTGCCAGGAAAGGCCCAGACTCACACACATCCAGAACTGGGCCTCGGACCCTTGCCCAACCACAACTGACCAGGGCTCAGACCTGTACCCAGACAGAACCAACCAGAATCAACCAGGTATTGGATCCTGGTCTGGCCCAAACCAACCTTGGACCGGCACCAAAGTAGAACTGATCATAAATCAGACCCGTCCCAGGCTGACCTTGTAGCAATAGTTTGCCGACCAGAATTATAATTAGCTGTGCAACCATCCAGTGTTTTCTTCAGGAAATGCAAGATTCTAGTTCTAGACTTAACATTACAGCTTGAACCTGGATATGATGTCAGCAGTCTTGTCAAGTTACATAATGCTCACCCTCTCCGTTCACTTTTTAACCTGCTTCAAATCTCACCCCATTCATTTTATATGGCTCCACTCTACTGGAAAGATCAAAGGAATATTAAAGCACACTCTAGAAAAACGTAGTTATCAGCTTTTTCCTTGTTGTATCTAGTTCTGACGAGTCCAATAAGTCATAGAAAATCCTCTATATAGTCCTATAATAATTTTCCCTTTTTAACCCTTATTTCAGTAGCTTAGTAGTCAAGGTACTGGACTCTGGACCTGATGGTCCTGGGTTCAAATTCCACCTCTGGCAAACTGCCACAGTTAGGTCCGTAAGCAAGGCCCTTAACCCACCATTGCTTGAATTGTAAGAATATACATCAGTCGCTCTGGATAAGGGCATCTGATTAATCCCCTAAATGTAAATGTAAATGTATTTTACATTGTCATAGCTCAGAAATGTTTAACTTGAATACACCATGTTAGATCAAAACTATCATCTAGAGCTCCTCTCACTCAAAAACTTGTGTTCGTCCAGAACCAACCAGAACTTGGACCTGCAACCTACGAGAAATGACCGCGTCTCAGACCCCTGGCCATCCAGATCCCACTGGGTTTCATAACCACGCCTGACTAGAACCTACTGGTTCTCAAACCTGTGCTCGTCCACAGATGACAGGGACATAAACCCGAACCCGATCAGAACCGACCGGGTTGGTTTTGGGTAATTTTCCAGTCAGTAAGCATATCTCTGATGGAGGCTGCAATGAAATGTGTTTTCTGGATGGCAGATTATACCTGGGCTCTAAGTGTTCCAACAGACCGCACTTTCGCAGCGAAATCTGCAAAAATTAACAACAGAGTGGTTGGCCATCGCATTTGATAAAGCAGAGCAACTTCTCTATAATTCCTTTAGCCTTTGTGAAGTCTGCTGGGAGTTTAGCACATTTCTGAAATTATTCAGTGAGAGCCTGCTGCCCTGACTTCTCTCACAACTAACAGCATGGTTTGGTTGCCATCGGTCCTGTCATCCTGTTTATAGCTGTCCATGTTGTTAAAAGACCCTTGACTGTTCATCCCATAGACAGCACTGAATCAAGAACTATCATCAGTAGCCGATTAAACCACATGGGCATGGCAAACCTACTTTGGCAGACCGTTGTCAAACACTACTATATAGTGTTACGTGCATGGTATTAAAGGGGTGGCTGGGGTGGCCCTTGATCTATCTGACACATGCCCTTGGCTATCCCACATGCCACCCCAATTTCTGCCATATTATTTGTCCTCTTCGTAGGGTGTGTGCTTGACCATTATGATTTTAATTAGATTTTGTCATTAGTGAAACATAAATCACTCACCACTGGATGCTCTGTTGTCCCAAATTATGCTGCTTCCAGTAGACCCAATGGTAATTTTTTATCAGTATACAAGCAATGCGGACTTGATATGCAACATACAACAATTTAATGATATTTCTGTTCTTATTTCTGTTGATACAAAACATCGGTATGACTGGCAGTTTCACCAACTTGCTCACCCACTCTATCACTTGTCTACGAATTTTTGAAAATTTTCTGGTTCAGATTATTTTCATTACTGAATGATTTTGATCAATTAAAATAAACTCTTCACAAAATGTAGGGGATATTTCACTTTGAGTAGTGTACAACAAGGAAATCTGTCATTTGGATCTAGCTTCCATGCAATTATATAAATTAATAATTAATTCTAACATATAGTTATTACTTCTGAAAATGTGCATGTATTATTCACCAGATCATTCAGATGAAACCCCAAATGTTAATAATAAATGTAAATAATAAATGTACTTTAATGAATCAGTTCACATGCCTAAGCTCAAAAGTTTAGTAATATAAATAATTGGAGAAATATGTCCCTAGTACCTGGCCTGTCTGCTCCTTTTTAAGTGTCTCTTGTATTCAAGCTGATAAGTGTCCAGCAGTAATCTGTAAGCATTGATGTGTTTAACAAAGTTACCCTGATATTTTTTTTCATAGTCGCAATTTCCTGGTGAAATCACTGTCACTGCCTGCTCTATTGTTTGGTGCAAATAAGTCTAGATGAGACTGTGATAGCCTAGCAGTTAAGGTACTGGTGGGTCCAGGGTTCCCACCTCTCACATCTGCCTGGATGCCACTGGTCCTTGAGCAAGGCCCCTTAATTGCTGGGATAAGAGCGTCTGCTGTTACAGTCTAGTTCTTTATAGACAACCACATTTCAATAACCTCAGAGGCACCATTGATGTTGGGTATAGTTTATGCACCTCAAAAGCTGTTTCATGTTGTCATGTTTCTAACTGGAGACACCTTGAAGACTTGTTTTCGAAGAGCTGATAAATAGCCTCCACTCATCTGAATTATAAGTGATTTTGAACTTCCCTTAAACCGTAGATGTTTTGGCATGCAACAATATCACCCTCCTTGAAGAAGAATTGGAGATGTTTTACAGTCCTGGAGCAAATAAATCCAAACATCATCTTCAGCAGATTCCACTGTTGAAGTCTGGAACCTAAGAGCTCTACATTACTTTTTGGTAGATTTATATTTCTAATAAGATCTTCAGTTCCCATTGTGTTTTAAGCTGTGGTTTGATGGAGGTTGACAAACGAAAATCTGGGTCTTGCGAGGTTGATGGTTTGTGACCACATGCTTCCTCTTCTTTCTTAGTGAGTTTGGTTGAGATTTCCTCTGGTGCTTTTTTTGGTACTTATAATTATTCTGAATGAGCTACTGAGCATATTGCAGATGAAATATTTGGATACTGTAAAGTCTACTTCTTTTTCTTAGAAATACATCTCCAAATTGGAGGTACCATACATACAGTGAGTATGGAAAGTATTCAAACTCCTTTAAGTTTATCACTCTTTGTTTCTTTGCAGCCATTTGCTAAAATCAAAGAGTTAATTTTATTTCTCATTAATGCACACTCAGCATCTCATTCTAACAGAAAAAACACATAGAAATCTTTGCAGATATAAAAAAAGAAAAACTGAAATATCACATGGTCATAAATATTCAGGCCCTTTGCCTTCTTGGCCCTTCTTGGGAATGATGCAACAAAGTTGCATTATAAAAATTATAATATAATCCTAAATTATAAAACAATATTGATTATGTATGAGTCATTAGAGAGAGGTCCTTGGAGGCACATCGTCTCCTACTGTCCAACTGATGGAGGGAGTTCCTGCACTCTGGTGGGAATTGCCTCCGCTGTTGGAGACTATCAGCGATGGCGAGCCGGAAGAATATCCAGGCACGTGGTGCCAGAACCAGGACAGAACATCAGCTCTAAGGGAAAAGAGAAAATGTAGTTATTGCTGTGTTAGGTACACAGAGTCTATTATCCATTACTGATGCCTTGAACACCTTGAGTTGGAGATTCTCTGTCATTCTTCCTTGCAGATCCTCTCTAGTTCCTTCAGGTTGGTTGGTGAATGTTGGTAGACAGCCTTTTTCAGGTATCTCGAGAGATGCTCAATTGGGTTTAGGTCAGGGCTCTGGCTGGGCCAGTCAAGATTGGTCACAGAGTTGCTCTGAAGCCACTCCTTTGTTATTTTAGCTGTGTGCTTAGGGTCATTGTCTTGTTCGAAGGTGAACATTCGTCCCAGTTTGAGGTTCTGTGCACTCTGGAAGGATTTCTTCCAGGATATGTCTGTTCATGTCAATTCATCTTTCCTTCAATTGCCTTCCTTATTTACCTGGTTCTTCTCCCACGATTGCTCGGTTTGGCTGGACGGCCAGGTCTAAGAGTTCTGGTCGTCCCATACTTCTTCACTCAATGTGACAATGTTTTGCATCTATGGCACTGACTTTCTGGGTGGTACAGTACCTGTTTGCCATCTGTGCATGCCCTCACAGCATCACTGCTCCCAACATCTCTTAGGTCAGAACAGATTAGATGGCAGGCAGTTTGTCGAAATGGCCACCCTGCTTCTCTGATTTGAATGATGTTCCCCCTCTCAAATTTTGTCAACTGGGTGAAATGTCTGAATGCTTCATAGAGGCATGTCTAGAAGTCAACAATCTCTCACCAAGAGGTACACTTCTTAAACGTTGTCCATGAGAGGCTAGTTATAGGGCAGTGAGTGAAGCACTGTCACGCCCTTTTGTGGCAAGACCGGTGTCTTATGAAACCACACCTGTATTCATTTACACTACACACACACACACACACACACATACACATATA
>JAUZST010011577.1:0-11844 GCA_034779995.1 Parotocinclus haroldoi
TATATATATGTATATATATTATATCTTTTATCTTTGTATTGTATTCAACTGAATACAGGTTATAAAGGATTTGCAAATCATCATATCCTATTTTTATTTAAGTTTTACACAACGTCCCAACTTCATTGGAATTTGGGTTGTACATGCATACTGTTGAAGCTTTTAATTTTCTCTTGTATAGCTGTGTCATGCTGTTAGTAGAACACAGGAGAACATAGAATGTGCTGTTTATGAAAAAATATATAAAATTTAGGGTCAAATAGGCAATTAAAATGGTCCAATTGTAATTACTAATAGTGATATAATAGTGATAAAACCTAATGACATTATATAGCTAGCTTACAATGTCACATATGAAATGAACTCACCTTGGCTCATATACTCAGTTACAATGTAGATGGGCTCTTCTGAAACCACGGCATAAAGCTGCACTAGCTTCTCATGCCGCAGCTTCTTCATGACCTGTGCTTCTTGCAAGAAGGCTTCTGGAGACATGGTGGTTGGCTTCAGGGTCTTGATCGCAACCCGCGTCGTCCCATTCCATGTCCCTGAGCAAACACAGGGATATTAAAGACAGTATGAATTCATGATATGTCATGTTCTTTCTGTGCAACATACTGCATATTCCTGCATTTAATGCCTGCCTTTTAATTCCAAAACAAGTGGGGATAGGGGTTATTTGTGGCTAGTAATGAAGTAAAAATAAACAACTAAATATGAGGTAATTTCAAACAGGTGATTATAATCATATTTCTACCTCTACAATGCATAATAACATTAAACGAGTCAAGGAATTTGGTGGAATTTCGGTGAAAGAGTGTAAGCTTAAGTTGAACACTTGTGATCTGTGATCCACCAGACAGCACGGCATCAAGAACTGTCATTCATGACTAGCTGATATTACCACATGAGCAAGGAACTTCTTTTGTCAGTCTTTTGCCAGGCACTACAATACGATTCAGTGGGCTTAAAACAAGAGATGTGCAAGAAAGCCTTATATTAGCCATTTCCAGAAACTGCACTACTTCTGTACTGTTTACTTCTGGGCCTAGAGGCATCTAAGAAGGACTATCAGACAGTGGACATGTGTATTGTTGTGAGACAAACCAGTAATATTCATTGACATACTTTTGTCCGTTGGTTGTTTGGCATAGTTGTACAACAGCAACAGGACTAGTCTATGATTATACAATTTACAATTATATGATTTACAATATATCCCATTGTCCCCATACATACTGATAAAAGTCAATGACCTTAAATAGCTCCTATATTTAAACACTGTACTCTTATGAGATTTGTACAAGCCTGAATCAAAATGTTGGACAGCACAGAAAATGCAAATAATTATTTAATTTTATTTTGAACCCAATATATTTCATGTTTTGTCTGGTCAACTTGCAACACAGGTCTGTAACACATGCCAAAAAAGTTGAGATGGGACAATTTAGAGCTAGTAATGAATACAAAATGTATTATGTGAATTCAAACAAGTGCTGTGTAACAAGTGATTATAAACAGTATTCGGTACAAAAGCAGTATCCACAAAAGGATGAGAACAAAGACTGCCAGAGGATCTTCAGTTTGTCAACAAATGTGTGAATGTTTTTAAACATTTCAATAAAATTTTGATCCTCAAAGAAAGACTGGAAGGGATTTCCATATTACAGTCCTAACCATTTTCTGAATTGTTTTGTTCTTTCTGTCCTTGGAAATGATGTCACCTTGAAGGAATTCATGTTGCTCTAAAATTCCAGTACTTTTCTGCACTAATGCTGCCATTACAGAACTGAAAATGGTCTTTGCCAAGGGCACTGCCACAACCCCATACCATGAAACTGGACTTGTACTTGGACTTGTAGCTGATAATAGCCTGGAAGGTCCTTTTTGTCTTTAGTTTGGAGCTCATGGTCAATATTTCAACTTCTCTGTCCTCTGAGGCATCGGACATGGACAATCACGAACAATCATTGTGGTCAGATAAATCAGTAATCAAGGTATTTTTAGGAGAAAATGGACACCATGTGTACTTCCAATACATTCTTTAATAAATTATGTGAGATATTATTACACAATATTCTAAAATGAGCTTTATGTTAATAATTTTGTAGGGAGTCATGTGGCAGTAGTGATGAGCATCGGGTAACGTAGTGAGGAAAAGCCGTGGTCGTGTTTTAAGTTATTTAATATAGGCCGTACTATGATATGAATAGTCTATATTAAACTTCTCTTACTTACTCTTCTTGAACTTCTCTTCTTTAACATATCCCCTATCATAAACCTTATACAGTACCTATATAAGCATCAAGTAAGTGTTCCTAATAAAACAAATGTGAAACGCAACAGCAATGTTAAGTCGTTTTAAAATCTCAGGCATTTGATCACTGTCTATCAATATTTGGCTCTTACCCATCCAGACCTCTCCAAAGCAACCCTGTCCCAGTTTCACATCTAAACGCAAGGATTCACGGGGGATTTCCCAGGCATCCCGAGCCAAACCCTGAGTCTGTGGCTTCAGCACTGGACACACATCTGTTAGGCAGTGGCATAAACCATCTGCATGCTCTGCAAAAGAGAAAGAGGATTTTACTCATGTTATTAACTCTTAATCTACTCCGTTCTACTCTTCATCTGCTTTAATTACCACTAGAGTGTGGTTTGTGCAGTGAAAGATGCCACTTTTTTTTTCAGAATATCCCTTGAAGCCTCTATTCAATTGTATTAAAAAAAATAATGAATACCACAAACATTTTATATGTTACTCCAGCATTAGGTAGCACGTTCTACAGTGGAGCACTGTCGTCCAGCTCAAGAGACTCAATGTTCGAGTCCTCAACAGTGACTTCCTGCCACTTAATTTTTTTTGAGTTTTATGGATCATGCTTCCTGAGCATGAGCATGTTCTCCATGTGTCTGTGTGGGCTTCCTCCAGCTTTTTCCCCACATTCCAACAGTCAATAAATCTGTAGTACTTCTTTGAGGACTTGGTCATTCGGTCAATTTTGCTTTTAATTGATAAAACCCTTTAAATGTTCACAATAAAAGGGTGTTTTATCACAAATCTATGAAGTATGACAAGAAATTTAGTTTACAATTAAAGAGCATCTCAACATTTTGACGGTTATATCCATTTTGAGGTGGTCTGTCAACAATAAACAAGCTCCAGACTGATCTTCATTTGCTTAAATTTGCTGCAGTTCTGATCAAAGAGATCAAAACGTTAAACATATATTAGAAAATAAGAAAGCAATGCCTCCATACTTTTTCATATTTTGTATAAACAAGGAAAGAAAGAAAGCTCTAAAAACAGAGAGGGAGGAAGAGAGGGTGAGGCAGTCCTAACAGAGCAGTTGACTCACTGCGGTAGTGCTTGACCAGTTGCTGCAGGTTACTGAATTGCGTCCTAGATGTGATGTAAAAGCCACCGCTGTCCAGCTTTCGGATCTTATAATGCTTCACATTCAATCCTTTTACATTATCGTAGTCCAGGACAGACAGGCAGTAGGCACCTAGAGGATTAATGAGGTAAACTGTTAAGTGCATTGTGGGGAAAAATACCACATAAAAAGCACCACACCAGGACCAGAAAATATCTGCCTTAAACAATATGTATCACAATATGGAGGCTGACATAAAAAGTCTAGTAAAACTACATGCTTTTATACGTAATTTAATGTTTTTTTTTTACAAGGAAATGGAGCAAACATAAATGATTATGTACAAAACTAGATTAACATTGTGTGTGCACATGGTAAAATGTAATGTAGTACGTAATGTAATGTAACTTGAAAATGTTAATATAGCACAAACTCTTAAAACCAAAAATAAAAGTAAAATAGTATAACTAGATAAAATGATATTTAGCACTAAAAGGGCAAAAAATGGGGAGGGCAAAAATAGCAAGTCATTAAGCGTTGGATTTGTCTGGAAACAGAAACATTCAACTACATAGTTTTCTTGTAATGTTAAAGTGGTTGATACAAAGCTCAAACTAACACTCAGACTAAAATATTTAGTTTATATTAATTATATTAATATAGATTTACCAAAGTTGGAATTCTACCACAGTCCATCCACACTAGTCATGTCTTGGCCTAGCCAGACTTCAGATATGAATATAGAGAATTTGGCCTCACATTAAACACAAACAAATTGGAAAACTCATCAAGTGTTTGAAACTGTTACCACTGAGTGCAAACAATTGTGGACAGTTTGGACACAAATCTCATTATTCATCATTTATATTTATAACACAAGCAACATGCATTTCTTCGATGGCACCAATAGAGGGCAGAGTTCTATTAATAATAAACAAACACCAAAATAAAAGCTGCATGTGACATCACTTCCACAAAACCCATATCCTTGTCTTGATATAGCATTGCAGTGTCATATAAGGACTTGCAGCACTGTCTTAGTTCTTGTCAATTTTAGCTAGTTTGTGAGAGCTAGGGGTGGATGGTATACTACCATGTTATATTTGAAAATTGCCAACAAGTACTAGTACAGCTTTTGCCATACAGTTTGAAGCATTTTAAAATAATTCATGTTTTGCTGTTTGTGTGCTGTTTATTGTGTGCTGCTCAGATAGGGTGGGCAACACATTTACTATGAGGAAGGAGAGGAGCATTAGAGTTACAAAGGAATCTTCACAAATACCTGAAGATGAGTGATTTGTTATTAAAAACACCTCTGTTGTGCTGACATTGGATTGGTATTAAAAGTCGACAAAACACCGAAGACATTATCTGTATAGTTTATCACTCAAGAGATTAGCTTGAGGTGGCAAAATGAAGGACCATAAGAAGTCAAAATGTGTGTGCTGTCTAATGATGAAACAATGATGGACATTAAGAGTAAATCCAAATAATCAACTCATGTTTAAAAAGGTTTTTCTGGATTTTTTGTTAAAGTAACCAAGTATGACAAGAAAGGGATGTCACTGCGTCTTAAGGACACGGCTCCATAACCCTCAAAGTTCTTCAAAGTTTGTGAACTTTGTGAAGATTTTTCTGTATATCTGCATAAATCTGATTACAAACATCAAAACATTTTTACACAAATCATAGAAGTAGATTACCAGAATACAATTAAACAAATCATATTCAACTCTGAAATGTACGTACTAAGGAAAATGATCCAACATTGTGTGTCTGTGAGTGGCCAAGGTATTTGAACCTCTCAGTTTCGTAGTTGATTGGATGACAAACAGAAGCAAACATGAGAGTGTATCATGGTATGAACAAAGGAGCCTTCAGCAGGCCTCTATCAAATAAAAAAAATGCTCATCAGGCTTAAAAAGGTTACAAACCAGCCCTACAAATTTTGGACTACACCAAACCACAATCAAACAGGTTGTGTACAAATTGAGGAATTGCAAGAAAATTTGTTACTCGAAGATGTGTCTAACAGTGCATGAAATCACAAAGGAACCTAGGGTAACTTCTAAGCAACTAAAGGCCTCACTCTTATTGTATAAATGTTATTGTTTATTGTCCACCACCAGGTATACACAAGCATGGTAGGGTTGCAAGAACACAGACAATGTCCTGAAAAATAACTTGGCTGCCCATCATGCGGCTCTTGGTCAAATCTACTGGAAAAACATTTAGTGGACTGTTAATGCCAAAATAATGTCAGGGACTATTACATTCTAGCATAAGATCCTTATTACCATCTGAGAAACAAGCTGGTGGTAATATTGTGGTTCGAGTCTGTTTTGCTGCATCTGCGCCAGGGCGGCCTGCAATGAATTATACCAGCAAATAAAGGAAAATCAAACTGAACGATTAACTGAATCACTTGAGAATGAGACAGGGTGACAATCCATCATAGGGCATATAGACTCTACCACACTCACACTGGACACATTAGTGACACCAGATAAACTAACATGCATGCCTTTGAACTGGGGGACAAAACTGGAGTGCTTGAAGTAAACCCATGTAGACCAGGGGATGACCTGCAGATTCCAAGCAGAGGGAATCCAGACCGCCCCACCTGGGCACTAAACCAAAGACCCCTTTGCTATGAAGTGACAGTACTAAGTCCCTTTGCTGCCCCACCACACACATTGTTTTACGAAGAAAAAACGTTAAAGAAGAAAAAGGTTAGTTTTGCAATGGCCAGTTAAAAGTTCTGAAATTAATCCTTAAAGATAATCATGTGGAACCCTTCAAGTGAGGAAATCCACAAATACACCAGACCTGAAGCTGTTCTGTACAGTGGAACTAAAATTCCTCCAGGCAAAATTATCGCAGAACAACTACATACTGAAAGCAGTGGTTCATATACTTTTGGGGCTCTCACAGCTATAAAACACTGTATTATCAAATGGTATTTTAAAAACTTTAAATGGGCTTTATCTACCTTTAGGGCTAAAAATTTGAAGATGCTTGAGGTTATATTTATGCAGAAATATTGAAAGTGGGGTAAAACAAGTTGCTCTGCTCTACTATAATCAAAGTGAGTTCTGATTTATTTACATATAATGTTCACAAAAATTATTCCTAAATTTGTGAGCAGTGTAGCACTTTTTACAATGGAGCATCATCTCAAAGCAGCTTTACAACATTACAATACCTTAAGGCCAGTCTTAAATTGAGCAAGCCTAAGGTGGACAATGGGAAGGAAAAACTCCCTAAATGCTCCAAGTAAGAAAGCTTGGGAGGACCAAGACTTGGGAGGATCCATCCTCCTTGCATGTCTCAGATGTTAATTGTAAGTTACAATAGTTACAATCAAACACTGATATGTGCGAGGTGACTTACTCTTGTTTCCTCCCACATTCCAAATACATGCATTAGGTCAGCTGACAGGTCTAATGAGTCAACTGTGCTTGTGCATTTTCCATGAAATGGAGTGGCTCCTGCCCACAGCCAGTTTTGTCACACATTGGTCCCTGTGCTGCTTAAGAGATCCTAACCCAAAACTGCCCACCCACCTCCGGGGCCCCTCTCGAGTACTGTGCAAAAGTCTTAGGCCACCATTAAAATTGTTGTTTTAGTAATAATATAATGATTATATACTGCTCACAAAAAGTAGGGGATTTACCACTGATAAATAATTGTACAGTATATGGTCATCAAACCTAAAACAATTCTATATCTTACAGTACATATAAACTTATACCCTAAGGTACATACATGGAAACTTCCTCTGTAATAATGAATCGTTTTTAACAATAACACATGATGACTTCTTGGAAGCATCCCAACCATGCTTCATACTGCGCAAGTACCATTCTTCCCTCGCCCTTCATCACCCATAGAGCTTTACCACTACATACATACACTTAACATATGCACCCCTCTAAACACAAATGGGATCTTTAATAAATCCAGTCATTATTTTCTGTACTCGACCTGTAACACTATTCATATTCGCTTTTTCCAAGCTTTGTTTGAACCTTTGTAGTGACTAAACTTCCTCAATTTGTCCAAATATAAAACTTTCCAAAGCAGTACTTGTTTTTGGTTCTGGTTTTATATCCTGTAAATCTTAGAGGTGTAAGATTCTAATAAACAAACTGAAGCTACGCTTAAGCTCAACTTAACAAGCTTGAAAATAAAGCTGAAGCAATGCAGACCTTGCATTAAACCTTATAATTAGGTTTCCGTGTGCTCTGTCATGTATATTGTATGTACAAGCACTGGCGTGTACTGTAGGTAGATAGTTTATAAGAAAACATCTTTATTCACCTTTGGTGGTCTCGCTCTCTCTGACCAGGAACGTTCCCCTTCTGTTCTCAAGATTTAACAGCAGTCGTTCAGAGTCTCTGCGAGTGATCTTACCAAAGTACCACCTTCAGAGAGACAAGAAAGTATTAGGTCTAGCAGAGGTGAGATAACTGCAGTGTTCCAGTAACCACAGTGCTGCTTATTACCACCTAAATAAATGACTTGGAAGGTCATAGATTATTCATCCCAGTTTGCTGTAATTTCCCAAATCATCTTCATGAGATCTGAAATACTGCAGCTTGGGTGTAACAATGTATTTTAGCTCATCTGAAAATGTGAACAGCTTTTGTACGCTGTTTGCCAGCATCAATCCTGACTACACACATCTGAGCATGCTTATGATATCATAACACAATCATCATAACACAAATTTAACACATAAATAGACAATAATATTATTATTGGTCATTTATTTGTTGAGTAAAATTATCTAATATTGATCCAAATATCCAGTGATAGCAAGCAGTTGCACAGATGCAGCAAAACTGTTTCAAACCATGATGATATTTTCCTTTCTCAGAAAGGACAATATTTTTCATTTAAATCATAAAATTTAGTCTCCAAAAACAAATATGATGGTGTTTTCATCATATTTTACAAAAATGTAGGATAATGTCACACAATGACAACATGCCACTACAGGTATGCAGTGTTTAATGTCCACAACATCTGTGAAACAGAATGCTGACAAAATGACCTGGCATAACCATAGTAGTTTATATACTTTAAACACCAACAAATAATAATAATCAAAACACAACATGAAACCATTTAGTATTGCAATATATAAGAATTCCTATCTTTGTATCCTTTATAAAACTTGAAAGACTCCTAGAAAGCAAAAGGAAATTTGAACAATAAGATTTTTATTTTCTGCCTTTTAATACTGTGATTCTCTTCTCATACTCAAATTCTATTCACATTTCTATTGTGATCTATCTAAAACCTCAGCCATCAAAGATTTTTAAGATTTAAATCAAATAAATGTTAAACAGTGCATATTTGTGCTAGGAAGCTATGGTCTAGCCAGATTTCAGTGTCATATCTCATTTTTATATTATTATTATGCTATTGTTCTTGGAATAGAACCTAGAATATGGTAGTGATGTTCACATTTTGCTAAAACTTGCAAACTAATCAATTAGTTTTGGGCTGTGTTTTGCTGCAAATTATGTTATATTATTAAGTTTTTTTTTATTTCCAGATCACTCACCCTTAATACTGAACTAACACAAGTAAAAAATAAGAAAGGAGATAATTAAAGTGGGTGGTGAAAAAAGAAGGGTGCTTTACTCTTCAGCTTGGATGGAGTCGGAGGGAGCAACATAGTTGCTAGGGATGTATCCCTTTTGTCCTGTGGTCAGTGAGAAAGCCAGCCACCAGTCTCCTTCCCTGAAAAACACAAGCATGTTCAGATCTCACACGCCATAACACAAATCCCTTCCTCTTTTTTTGGTTTCTCTCCTATCAAAGAAGTGTCTGAAATATTCATATCCCCACTAAGTAAAAAAAAAAAAAAAAAGGAAGTTCCTGATTTGGTCTTTTCCTCCCTTGCTAGAGCAATAATGCTGGTATTTTTACACCACAAGAACTGCTGACTTAATACACAGCCTCCCAATCTCTGAGACTACACCCACCTTTTTTATATGTCATCACAACACAGGCATTATCACAAGACTAATAAACACACACACACACACACACACACACACACTGACACTAAGGTTGTATAACTACATTATTCATTTTAGTTAGTCTTTGAAAAGCAAAATAAATGTATTTACATAAAATGTTGTTGTTTTTTAATTACTTCTAAATGACAAAAAGGCACTGACACGCAGAGCAACTAAAAAGTGCTTAAAAACAAAACCAGAGAAAAATGCTTAAAAAGAGAAACTAGAAAATTAACTTGAATAACTGCAAGTCCAGTCCAGTTCGGTTATGACAAATTTTGCCCAACTACAATCTCCAGAGATCGTTGGCCTTGGTGGAAAAGTAAGCAAGGTAGAATGACATTCATTCCAGCAAATCACACAATAATAAGGAGCAGCAAAGGGAAGCAGTTCAGACCTACCTGCAGTTCAGCTTTCCCCTGTTTTAAACCAGGACCGCATGTGAGAAAGGACATAGGAATTAGGTGTGAAAAGTTTTGAGCACAAACTTGTAGAAACGTCACAAACACCAGAAATGTACGCATCAGAATCTAAATCTTTGTTTGTTTACTTCGTTTATTTTTCCTTTGGATATCAATAGTTAATGACAGACATTAATATACAATATGACACTGAACCTAATTGTATATTCTCAGATCAGGTCAATTTATCATATCAATTAGTTTGATGCTTGACTGTGAGATGAACCAAGAGCACCCAGAGTAAACTCATGCAGACAGAGGGAGGATATGCAGACTTCCAAGTTCAGGCCTGGACAGGTGATGCTGGAACTATGAGGCAACCATGCTAACCGATGCAAAATGCATTCCAAAGTGACAGTATGCCAACATTTATGACCCTCAACTAATTCTGGGGAAGAAAATATAAGGCAAAGGTGGACGTTGGTGGGTAAGGACAGGGTGAAAACCTGCACAAACTGTTGTTAGATAAAAACTAAATGCATCATAAATTTGGTTATTGGATAAACAGAAAAAATATCTTCTTCAGGTTAGTGCAAAACTAGGGAACACAGGTGTTGATAGTGGCATAAAACATAACAAAACCAGTCTGCACCTAATCTACCGAAATACAGCCACTCGTTGATATTATAAGGCCCTATCACCCTGTTTACATCAATTATTCATTTTATTTTGCTCACAAAGTTAGGGGATATTTCATTATGGGATTTAAATTTTTTAACAGTATAGTTCTATAATGACTGTAGTCAATGCGTTTCTCAACATACTTTGTTAGTCCCTCTTATGCTATGTTCTCTAATTGTCAGAGCACCAGATACTTGATTATTAGCAGTGCTGTTATGAGTTTGTCACTGCTGGACTAAATCTCATCCACCAACCAAAAAAGTAGTCAGGCCTACAGCATCCTGTAGGCAGTGAGCAGTGTCGAACACAAACTGTACAACAACAGATGATATGATGTCCCATAACGGTAAGCAGCATGGTAGACGTGTCTAATAAGAGTGCACAGTGAGTGAACAGTGTTTAAAAACTCACTCCAGCACAACCCTTACCCTGTTACTGCAGTGCTGAGAATGGTCCACCACAAAAGCAGTATCTGATATGTGTGGGTTCTGTGGGGGTCCTGACCATTAGAAAACAGAGTAAATAGACTACAGATGGACTACAGTCTTTAATTGAAGAACTACAAAGTGGGTCTAAATGAAACAGTGTATAAACAAGGAGATGCACCTAATAACATTATGGGTCAAATTCCAACACGTAGAACTTCAATACATATAATAAATACCTATGCACCAACCGTCCTCTTACTTTCTGTGTAAAACAATGGGCTTCCTACATGCTGTGGATGAATGGCTGCAAGCACCTCAGCACCTCTTGAGTCAAATTAGTATTTCATATATAGGACTTCAAAGTCGGGGGGAAAAAAAGCATTTTCTACGTTAAATATTTTATAAACACTCAGTAGGTTTAGTGATATGTTCCAGCTACTGGAAACAGTTCCTGCGGAATTAAAGTGTTCAATTAAATTATCCTGAGAAGTTCTACATAGTTTGTGGCAGCCTCTCTTGCCATGTTTTTCTGAAGTCAAAGCACCTCTGCTTTGTTTCTCGTGATCACCTTCATGAAACTGATGTCACTAGCGGCAAAGCTGTGGCACGTGGCATATAGTGAAAGCACACATACAACAAAACAGCACGTCACACACAGAAAAGACTGACCTACAAACTAAACTACAAAAATTTACCCTCAGAACAAAATATTAAGATTTCTAAAAATTGTGGGTTTACAACGCAAGTTTTGTACCCAGCCATTTAGTGTTATATTCCAATTGCTTATGTCTAAAACAAATGCAAAATTGCTAACATTCATCATAAACTTAGCTTCTGTAACCACGGCAAAGAAAGTTATGCATTTTCACTATAGAAACAGTCGATTTTGCATCTTCTCATTCATACAGTCAGACTAAGAACA
>JAUZST010011578.1:0-11843 GCA_034779995.1 Parotocinclus haroldoi
CTAAGTGGCGACTTGTGGCTTCTTTTTCTTATTCGCTTCTCACCTTCTTTGGTCCAAATAAGGGAATAAAATTACACCTATATAATAGGATTTGTTTCGGTACTTTAGGATTCAGTCCGAATAAGCGGCTGCTCCCATTAACCGGATTCGACACTTCTCACAAAAAATATTTCATTTTGAAATATCCCCTTATTTTTATAATCGTACAACATAGCATTAAAGCTTCATTTGACACCCCAGAGAATATTCGTAATTCTTTTTCTAAGCAGCTATTTATTATTCAAGCAAACACAAGGATTAATTTAAAAAAGACAGTCCTGGCAAAAATGCCAAAAAAATAAATTAATTAATTGCGGAACGAACAAAATTTTAATTATAAATGTAAATACTTCGCACAGTTCCGGGTCTGAAACTTTGAACAGCTTATTATTAACATCCTCAGAAATGTCAAACAAAAACTCACACTGCAAAAATAAGGAAAGAAAAAAAAAGTACATTAATGTTTTTATTAAAATCATAATATCAAACTGTAATAGAAAATGAAAGTCATCTACTCCTGACCAACGTAAGTCCTAGAAAACCGACCAGAAATAACCAACAATGCATCCAAACACATCCAAAATTCGCCAAAATGGAACGCAAACATTCCGCACACCAAACATTAAACAACACCAACATTCCGCGGCTTAAAAGAATCAAAACAAATCAATTTCAAACGTCAAAGGAACGTTCGATAGCTCAAACGCGGTAACAGTTTGCTCGGTTTTAACCTGCGCGGTTAAACGATTACAGCCGTTTAAGGTTGAAACCTTTTAAGGGAATAATAAACGATCGAATAACAACACGTAAAATACTTTCTGAGAAATGAAAAGTCTCTAGGACTCTCCTGAATGATCTAATGCCCTGCCCAAAGCTCGCTGACGCTGAAATTCTCGTCACAGCATGCCGAGACTGAACGTTTTTGGACCTAGCAGCGGCCGTTTGGAGGAGAAACGTGAGATTTGTGTCCCTGCCATCGAAATGACAGCTGTGATATTTTAGCAGGAGCATGAAGACGTGTTTATGATCTTAATGGTTACACTGCAGAAATAGTAGTCGGAGCTCTTTATTGCCCTGCGCTGTGCAGGATGCGTTCACACTTTGCATTAGAGCACTTTTAATCTGGAGTGTTTGCCCTTGCTGTTCTTGGTGAACTGAGCTCCTTTCTGTGTTCCTTTCCTAAGCTGCTCAGGGAATTTTCCTTGCCGCTGATGCCTTTGGCTGTACTTGTTTGAGGTCTAGATTTGCCTTCTTCTACGACTTTCTTTCTTTTTCCTTGTTCATTAAAATACACTCCTCATTTCATTATTTCTTTTTGAGGTGTCCCCCAGTTATTGTGAGCAGTCTATGCGATGCCCTAAGGTCTAAGGTCCAGAGCTTGATCCACCCCTCCAATGACAGCCTGTGCCCATTCGGGATTCCTCTGGGTACTCCCGATTCTATTTTAAGCATGATTCAGTTAAATGCAACCCTACAAAGCTCTCGTTTTATGGCGTGCATTGTTCGTTCCATCTCCCCCCCCCCCCCACACACACACTATTAATGGATGCAAGATTAAACCCTGAGGCTTAATCGTAAACAGGATTACTCTTGTGCAACTACTCGAGAAATGGTTCGTGTTTCATTTACCACCGTTACCCAGCCGTTCCCACTGAGAGCCAGGATTGATTGGGGTGAAAATGTGTCTTATTCAAGCCATGTATTAACTTCAGTTCATGGTTATGCAGCGGTTAGGGCTGGTGCTGCTTCTGAGCTGTTCGATCCTGAGCTCGGGTGAGGGTCTGTCTGAAATTTGGCATGTTCTTTCGTCGTCATCCTGGGCTTCCTCGCTAAATGTGAGCTGTAAGTGTTTGATAGATGAGGATGAACACCACCCTTCAGGGTCCGGAGCCACTTCACTAAGATTTAAGGGGTTAAGGTACTGGACTCTGGGCCAGAAGATCCTGGGTTCAAATCCCACCTCTGCCAAGCTGCTACAGTTGGGTCCTTGAGCAAGACCCTTGGCCCACAACTGCCTGGATTGTACGTTGGTATCAGTTCCAAGTCACTCTGGATAAGGGTGTCCTGTTAAATGCCCAAAATGCTAATTTAGTCGACCCCCTTATCAGGGACGGCTCGCAGGACAAATCCAAGTTTTTGGGTCCAGTAGTCAGCAAGATCTTTATACCATAGCTTAAACAAATCTAATGGTGGCCTAAGACTTTTGCACAGTACAGTAATTCTTTATGCCAGTGCCTCCCTGTATGGTCTTGTCTAATTAGAAGAAGCAACGTACATAAAGTTTTTGGCCCAGACACTTTAGTGCCCTTGGAGTAGATGATGCAAGCCTGGAACTGTAACTGGAAGAAGAAACATCGTTTT
This sequence comes from Parotocinclus haroldoi, assembly GCA_034779995.1. Taxonomy (NCBI): domain Eukaryota; kingdom Metazoa; phylum Chordata; class Actinopteri; order Siluriformes; family Loricariidae; genus Parotocinclus; species Parotocinclus haroldoi. The sequence goes on from JAUZST010011578.1 coordinate 2,401, forward strand.
CAAGAAGTCAGTGATGACAAAGCTAAGATTTGAGAATTTGTGAATAGGCAGTTCAAATGCTGAACCACTGAGACTCCCCGTTATGTAACCCATGATTCAGTTTCCTCCAAATGGTCACCATGCCCATAAAATCACCTTGTTCTCGAATTCTAAGTGGTATCCATTAATATTGGGTGCTCCGAGCGGCCTGTTTTGATTCGCACCAGCCGCCGTATCTGAGCTGACTAATGCATTTCCAAAGTGAGGTACGTGATGGGTTATTATTGTGAACATATGTCAGCGAATAAATGTCGGCCCAGCGCTGATGAAATTAGCTTCCTCACAGGCGCGGAGTCTCATGCGGTGTATTCTGTGTGACTACATTTATATGCCTGACTGCTCTCTCTCTCTCTCTCTCATTCTCTGATTCTCTTTGTGCTACATCTGTGCAGTCTTAGAAAAAGCGAAGAAACGAACAACCCAGAGAGATCTGGCTTATTAAAATGAAGATGTATGGATTTACTTATCAAAGCAAGGTTTATTTATCAAAGCTCTGGGTTTGGAGGAGGAGGAATCACAGACGAGGGTTGTAATGATTTTTGAATTAGCTGTCGTCCCTGCTTTCTTGAGATCATGGGATGATTTGTTTTCGCTCATTGCAGTTAGTGCAGACTACGCCTATATTGCATTCCCAGGGGCTAATTCCTAATCTATAAAATGCCAGTTTCCAACTCCAAGTGCATACTTTTCATAAATGCATCAATTGCCTAAGTAACGCAGGCTTTTTCCTTTGACCTTTTCCTTTCTTTCTGCAACACTGATTAATATAATCAGTGTCGGAAAGCTTTGAAACACCCCCAGCTTTTAACGAGAAGCCAGCAAGAATACATAGCGCTCCATTTCTTGCTCAGGCAGATCCCTACGTCTTTGTGTGCTTTCACAATCTGCCTATGCTTCGACCCATTTCAAAGGTTATGGAAGCTGGGGTTGGTGCGTTAGAGTCAAACTAGGTGAGATCTGTTTTAAAACCACAGCAAAATGTGTCAAAAGTGTGAATTTTGAGAAACGGATGAAGCGTGCAAGCTTGATCCTGGGGAACTCGATCGGGAGAGGGAAGCGTTTGAAGGACTTGGGGCGCCTGTGGACAAAAACCTCCAAGGGTTTCATTTTGATTGCAGGAATGCGAGTGTCAGTCTGTTGGGGGAACGTTTGGCTGTCGAACTTTTGCTTAATGAAGATTTTAATTATCCACCTCCTCAAGAAAGTCAGCACGAAGCGTCAAGGACGGATGAGGCAGATGGAGGAATCAGCAGGACGTCTGGACCTGGACCACTCGACTCTGGAGTATGAATGCCCAGTTTTCACCGAGCCCCACCACTCCCAGGAAGACCACAGTGTGGTGGTGCTAAACTGTGAGCATACTGTGTACCAGCACTGCTTAAGCACCATGCTCAAGCAGGTGCTGGACTGGACTAGAATCTGGTGCCCTTCTTTTGGAGGCAGATTCTTGGGCTTCAAAAGGACACTGCTTACTACACTCGACCAGATCTTCGAACCTCATGACCAGAGCCTGACGTAGACCGACCGGTGCGACTGGTCCTTTATTATATTTTTTTCCCGATACTGTAATGCAAATATAAAGCGTCCTTTCCCTTCATGTCTACGTTTCCCTTTACGTAAACGCATCAGAAATTGCCGAAAAACTGTGTAGCTCTTGCGTTCATGATACACTTTGGCCCAGTAATGCACTGCCTCTTCTCTGCTTCACTTCTCAGCGTCCCAGTTTTTGGAGGAACAGATTTGACACCGTTTATATCCGCAGCAAATCCACGAAAGTTGGTGCTGAGCCGCAAAACTTCTGTAGACTTGAGTCATGCTGAAAATGCAGCGTTTGGCTTTCTGGTTCGGATGAACGCTTCACATGCCGGCAAGAACGTCTCTCTGTTTCTCTCCATATGCCGGCATTTTCACCCATTTATCATTCATGTTGAGTGTTAAGTATTAATGCTGGTGGGGACACGTTCTTGTTCTAGATAGCTTAAAGCCTGCTTACTTGAAACCCTTGTCAGCTTTGCGTTCCTGTGGGATGGAAAGACCTGCATAAGTGGCTTACAGTCATCAATAATAAACCGAGCCAACTGTACTGTATGGACGCTTTCTACGACCTGTGCCGCCGGAGAGAGTTTGTGGATGTGGAGGATCACGGCCAGTCCTTCTCCCGTGCCAGTTTTAAGGACATACAAGGTCAGAATGCTGCTGTCTCACTTCTATGTAGTGTAAATCAGCCCAAGAGGACGTGTGTCTGCCATTTCCACGATGGGGCGCCTATACTATTCGTTGCTCTCGTGGGTGGCGGTTGGTATCTGTGTCTGTGTGTGTTCTTTGGCAGGAGCAGCCTTATATAACCGCTGCAGTGCCGCCTGGCTCAGCTCTGTAGATGTACCCAGCAGTAGGAGGGACACGACTCAAACCAGAAAGGGTCTTGTCATGTTCCCAGTAAGTGGGAGCTATTCTGAACTATTTGTGACTACCAAGGACAAGAGTGTATTCAGGTTTAGCCGTAGGGAGAAAACAACACTAAGACCACGGCTACTTCAATGCAGTTGCAGTGTTGCGAGAAAAGGTCACAATCGTTCCAGCACCTTTCCCCTGAACAGCAACAGATACAAACAAACGTGAAGGAAAGACCTGATCCAGCATCGTCAGGACTCAAATCCTGGCCCCTGTGACGGTGGGTTAGCGTATAAGCCCTCTGACCCATCCGAAGTCCGACTGAAGCGCAGCCTCCCAACAGTGGCAACTTTGACCACGATTTAAACTTCTGATTAGTCTAGAGGCAAGCCGTTCCATCTTTCCCCCGTTCCATCCTGTTTTTTTTAATGCTTTTCATTTGGGGTTCATCTATTCATCTCCAGAACAAACCTCAGTAATAAATGCACAGGCATGCTGGATATGCTTAGTGCAGCTATAAATAAAGGAGACCCATGTGGTGCGCTGACCTAATACATTATTTAAAGTTCACAGCGTCGCCTATCGAGATCAATTGCGACCCCGTTTCGAAGCTCCCTCAGTTAGAGGCCTCCCGAAGCAATATTAACTGACTATTGATTACAGATGTGAGCTTTACATAACTGCAGCTCCCTTAATCAATGCCCAACCGTGGCGTCTCTGACCGTGCTTCCGAACTGTCCTCTGATTGCCATGGAATAGCGTGGGGCACTGGCACCACTTCGTTTCATTAACACCCCGCTTCGCGAGCGCTTTACAAAATGCCTACACGAGAATACTTTGCAACTTCACACTCCAGGAGAGAGGCTTGTTTCCTTGGCAACCATTTTTTTTTCATCTCACCCCCACCCCCATCCCAGCCCATGTCTTCTTTATCATAAGCTATAAGATTAGACCTGGCCGTGGGTCAGCGTGCACATTCCACATTCTCCCCTTTCTAATGCGGAGCCTTTCTTAATAAAGCTGTGAGACGGTTTCAGGGCTGCAGGTGCATCATGGAGGAACACAAGAGCAGCACTTCATGCTTGGCATCTTCTGTTTGTTTTTTTTTTCTTCCTTCTCGAGATTGCTTTGGGGAGCCGGGAAAAGGAGAAGAAGAAGAAGAAGAGTTATTTTGGAAGTGAAAATGCGGGACGTTTTTTTGTTGGCATGATTAGAAACATGGAAATATGGATGAGGTTGCATAATCGAGCAGCTGCGCTTAAAGGCTTCGTCCCGAAAGCGTTTGACGTGCAATTAGCTTCATGCAAATTGCACGCTGACATCATCGCAGGCGTCGCCTCAAATGGCACAGCTCGTTTCATGGATCGCATTTAGGCTTAAATCGGAGTAGCCTGCGTAAGCGCTAGAACCTTCTTGTCAAACATCTCATTCTAAAGGAATTCGGTTTGTTCTCCCTTTCAGGATGCTCAGCGCTGTGTGCATGGCAGCCTCCATTGTCACTTCAGTCCTGAAAACATTGGTACCTCCACCATGCTTCACAGTAGCTGTGGTGTATGTGGAGTGGATTTTAGTGTAAAAACTTCTCAGCATCAGAAGCACAAATAATAATGCTTCTTATAGTACTTTTTTTTTTTTTTCAGAAGAGGCGTCTTTCTCGCCTCCCTGCCAAACGGGCCAGATTTTGGAAAAGCCCGTGAGATTGCCGTCACACTTTCAGACCGATCGGTCTCGCTTCTAAAGACGTTTAAGCCCTTCAGAGTTGCCGTTGTCCTCTTATGAGTTTCCCTGATCAATGTGCTGCTGGTTTGGCCATCCAGTTTGGAGGGATGACCCAATTCAGACATGGTCTGAGACATGGTCAGGGAAACCCTTTGAAATGTTGTGCCCTTCTCCAAACTTGCTAAAGTTTCCTTTAAAGAATCCTAAATTCCACTTCTTTATAATGCGTTTGTAACCGTTACAGCTGACATGGGATCTGGTGAGGGAACGAGCAAGGTATGGAATACTGTGCAAAAGTTTTAGGCCACCATTAGATTAGATGTAGCTTTTGCAATAGCAATGGTGTAACGACTATATATAATAAATGATCGGTTACTTATTAGAGTTACTATTAGAATACGAGCATAACAATAAGGAAATTGTATGCATTATATATTACAAACTGAAATAACTAAGAAACAAGGAGCTTCTGTAGGCTACAGTGGAGTAACAGCAACATCTGGCAGCTTCATCGGGATGCCATGACCCGTCTACAGTCTGAAGAGGTTTGAGATCATCAGCAATGATCTTTCTGGAAGGGTATCAGCCAAGAAACCACTTTTTTGGGGGAAGGGGAACAGTTTGAAAAGGATAATATGTGTTAACGGTCACAAAGGTTGGAATATAGATGAGTGGAAAAGAGGATCGTGAAGTGACAAAGCCAGCTTTTGGGGTCCAACCTTGGACAATATGTTATGTTTGCTCATTAAAACAAATCACTTTGGCACAGTGCTGTCAGATAGATCAGAATCATTTAAACAGTAGTTTGAAGTACTGGGATATGTCGCTATTGAATCATTTTCTATTTACTTTATTTGAACTCGGAGTGTAATGAACAAGCGCTAAACCACTTTGACGGGGTATGATGGTTTTCTCTAGGCACCGCACACTGGATTTCGCCCACTGTATTCCCTTAAAACGCGGTTGTCAGACTCTGCCTCCACTCTGTCACTATAATGCATTCGCTCTTCCATAAGGGCTTTTTTTTTTTTTTGTAAAACAGTAATTATTGCAAATATGAGCAGACTGCATTCCATCTGCTGCTTTATGCAATTGCCTTTTGGGAAAGAAACACACTGTTGTCGTCCGTCACGTTTAACTAGCAAAAACAAGGATTGAGGTTCTAACAAAACGTCATGAAAATGTAATTCCTGAAGCCTGTATCGCTCTGGATAAAGAATCAGGACTGATCTTCACCCCCCAACGCCCTCGTACCGCGTACCTTAATGCTTTATGCTTTCCTGTTATTGCTGCTTTGGTTTGGTCCTTGTGTGTTTGGAGCTAGTCTTTATTGAAGTGTGATCATTCACAACGCCAACGCGCATGGGGGGGGGGGGGGGGGGTGAGATAGGGTGCCGCGGGGCTCAGAGCAGCATGTGCGCGATCATTATGCAGGGTCAAGTGAAACAAAATTTTGTTCACGGCATCGTTTTTTTTTAATTGACTTTTAATTTTTTTTTTTTTCATTTCTGTGCATCTGCAGGCAGTGAATAAAACGGCGGAAATGGAACTTGTAAGTGGCACAATAGTTACCGGTGGTGGTAAAAGAGAGCAAATAATTTTTCCCAATCAAGTGCAACAGATTTCTTTCGTGGCAGTATGAACAACAAAGGAGACATTCGATGTCACGTCTTCAATTCGGACCTGTGCCACATTTCCATATCGTTCTAAAATCTGATAGACATTTGATAATGTAATCGCAGCCTGAACAGCCACGTCCGAATTCAAAAGAAACATCAGAAGTTTCAGGGCGCTGTTGGAACAATATCCCAGAGCTCATCTCCTTTGGGTAGGTTTTTGTAGTCAGAATGAGAACACAATGTGGTGGCCTAATGTTTGAAGGACTGGGACTATGGACCAGAAGGTCCAGGGTTCGAATTCCACTTTTGCCATGCTACCACAGTTGGGTCCCTGAGCATGACCCTTAATCCACAATCGCATGGATTGTAACACTGTATGAATCGTAAGTCGCTCTGGATAAGGGTGACAATAACAATTTAGGTAAGGTCGTGTCTGGCATCTGGCAGGGGTGAAGTACAGTCCATGTCGATTTCCATGTCAGACTTGATGTCTGTCCCTTTGGAGGAAGCCAAAGCATGCGACCGACCCTTGATCTCGGCTGCCAGCACTTAAGCGGAATCATCTTGTGGAACTCCTGAAGTTCTACGAAGGCTGTGTTTGCTGTACGAGCCAAAGCATCCTCCATACTGCTAAAAGTGTTCGTTTACTTTGGCTTTGGCTTTGGAGATTTGTATAAATTCTGATCTAGTGACTCCCTGTGTCAGATCAGACCATTAACACATGTCTAATAACACAGTGGAAATATAATGAAGGTGTTCCTCCATGCAGGCTCGTTCTCACCTTAGAAGAAGTCAAACCCAGCCTTCTGTTCAATGCAAATCGTTTATACCTGCAGAACAAAATGTACCCGTGCAGTAAAGGCTACCTTTTAAGAATTTCCAAGGAGCGGCGGTGGAGGAAAATTTTGTGTGATGAGACCCTGCGTACAAGCCCAGCTGTCAGCAGTACCCTGGACAGCAGCTTCTACAGCTCAGCGTCGCATCGGCTCTGAAGCCCAGCGCATGCATATTTTTCAATCTTCTGCATGACTTACAGGAGGATGCATTTTGGGTCGGGAAAAAGCGCAAGAACGGCAGGAAAGCGAAACCAATCTGCTCTGCACAACGGAGGCGCGTGAATGAAACACCCCAGGAAAGGCGCGCAAAACGCAGCAGGGCCAAGTGTAAGCGCGTGCATTCCGCCGCAGTGAGCATGAATCAAGGACCAGGGAATTTCTGAACGCTGGACTTTTATCCGTGATACAGGGTTCGCAAAATGCGCCTTCTTCTGGTTTACACGCTGCTCTCGTGCTTGTGCGCCCGAGGAGGCTGCGAGCCCAAAGTAGTGAACATCGGCGCGGTGCTGAGCCAGAAGCGGTACGAGCAGGTGTTCAAAGATGCGGTAAACCAGGCAAACCTGGTGTACGGGAGGGACAGATTCAAACTGAACGCCATCTCCGTCACCCACAAAGCCAACGCCATTCAGATGGCCCTGTCCGTCTGTGAGGATCTCATCTCCAGTCAGGTGAGCTCCAGCAATCAGGCTCTTCTTCCATGTACCCAGTTCGTTCCATAGACTCCTGTAGGACTATTAAAGTAGAAGGCACGAGGCTGTTTGGCTCTGAGGGCTGGTAGATTGGTCAGTTGGTTATTCCTGATCAGCCAAAAACATTTTTTTTAGATAGAAAATTAAATCAAAATGTTAGAGCTGCATTAGGGTCATGAGGTGGCAAAAAGCGTTCTCGGGATTGAGAGATGCACTATAAGTGTACATAATAATAATAATAATAATGTGTCTATTGTTTTTACCTTGTATTATTTTTGTTGTGGTTTTGCCCTCGTAGATCACTGACAAGGTTTGTAGTGTAAGTATGCTTGCATACTTTTAGAACGGAAAAAAAAAAATTTTTCTAATGAAAGAGTGCATATCATTGTGATTTTTAAAAAGGAACCGGATAAAACAATGATTATCATTTATGGTTGAAACCCTCTGTGATTTTCCGTAAGCTGTTGCACTGGTTGTTTCTTTCCTTTTTCTTGAATCTCAGTCACACAACAGAGAAATATTAAGATACGTCCCAACAGAATAGTAACTCGACCAATGCCAAAAATTCAAGGCGACCAAAGATGATGACGCGTGCACAAAATAGCTGTGCATTCTTCGAAAAGCAGCTCTTCGCTTCCGTTTAATTACCCAGCAGCAGAGGAACGCACAGCACACGAATCATTATTGCAATAGTCCTGAAGCAGCAAGAAGGTCAGAGCTGATTGAAATGTATTTAAAACACCCCACAGAGCCTCTTCAGTTCAGATCAGGCTAAAATATCTCCATCTGGCTCTGTTCCAAAGCTGACCACGGGATGCAGCACTGAGAGCCTGCTGATGATTAAAGCGCTCATGTTATTCTTATAGTATATTATATACAGTTACTCGTCCCGTATCTGATAAAAAAAAAATGATCTGGGTCACGTACGGTACAACTGGATTAAATGTACTGTTGCTTTATCAATGCGTTGATGACCACATATAATTATTTATCTTGTAATTTACTACAAACTACAGTTGTAAGTATTTAGTGTTTCCTCCCCTTACACATCTGGCAGCTTCATCTGGATTGCACGATAACCATTTTTTGGAGGGGGAGCTGTGCCGAGACACTTCTTTTTCCGATGGGAAAGGGGGCAAAAAGCCTTGGAACGGAGATAAGTTTAAATCAAATATAATGGTTGCCTAAGGACTGCACGTTTCGCAAACCTTTATGGTTGGGTAAGCAAGTAACAATCAGCTTTTGTAGATTGTACCTGTGAAGGCTCTGGGACAGAGGTGTCCTTCACTGACCAACAATTTAGCCCTATATCGTTTTAACCTACTCTGTAGCTTTATATTTTATTTATAAATAATGCCTCCATAAAATCGCTGTACAGGTACGACTGAACGTGGGTTGCAGCCCTGGTAGTACCGCCGCCGTTTGTCCCCTGCGATTCAAATCCCGAGGCTGATCTGGCACACTGAAGGTCAGATGGAACAGTTAGGAAACTTTTCACTGAACTGTCCAGGGAACGTCCGCCCCGTGACCCTGACCGGGACAAATGAGAGCAAAATAGGACACTAGAACGATATGGTTCATCATTGAACTGAAACATAGCGCACTGATCCCTTCGTGTCAGGCCGCGTAAGGTAAAGGCATTTGGTTCAAAAGTCTTAATCATGAACCAGTTGCTCTATTGATCAGCTGCCAGTTAGATCGTTCCATGACTCTTGGGTCAAATGGAGTGCCACAGAACGTCATCAGAAGCACACTCTTATGCTCACAGGCCAAAGTGTATTGTAGCAGGGGTGCTTCTGGTGTGCATTGCATATCACAGAACCCATCCTTGTTACCTTGTTATTTTACTGGAGTGCGAGAATAACATAACTTACGCCCCCTTGCACTTCATGTGACGGTCCTTAAACCCTAAACCGAATCTTAGTTCAAACTCCAAAGCCTAGAATCAAATCCAAACTCTAAAGAGAAACCCCTTACCCTAACCCATAACCCAAATCTAACCTGTAAACATTAACCCTAATCCTAATACTACTCCAACTCTAATACTAACTCTAACCCATGTACAGTCTGACACCGGTTAACGGGGCCACATCGGGACGGGATGGTTTTGGTCCTAATAAGCGGCTGGTACGATTAATCGAACATGCCCT
>JAUZST010011579.1:0-11843 GCA_034779995.1 Parotocinclus haroldoi
AAGCTGATCTGGCAACAGCAATCAGAGAAAGCTGGAGCCAGATTGATGAAGAGTACTGTTTGTCACTCATTAAGTCAATGCCTCAGAGACTGCAAGCAGTTATAAAAGCCAGAGGTGATGCAACAAAGTACTAGTGATGTGTTGGAGTGTTATTTTATTTGTTTGTTTTTCATGATTCCATATTTTTTCCTCAAAATTGAGTGATTCCATAATTTATTCCCTGTGCTTGGTCTAAAAATCTAACTGGTACTGGCTACCATTATTATTTTTCTTGATTTCATTTAGTATTTCTTAAACCCAGAAAGTTGCCATATGAAATGCCTTTAGTTTTGTCATGTCTGTGATCTGCTTTTTTCTACAAAATTAAACAACTGAAGGAACATCCTCAGAGACTGGTGATTCCATAATTTTTGCCAGGGATTGTATGTCTATATAGGAGCAAGCAGGGCAAGCACATGCAAAGCTTAACAGTACAAAACGGTATAACCCTGCATACAGCAACCACAGTAAAAACTCCACAAAACCTGGAACTAAATAAGCATTCCAAAACAGGAAGAGAAAAAGAGGAGAATTTATAAAACTGGCATCATTTAAGAAACCCCAAATGCAATTATCTATATCTATATCTATATTATCTATTATCTAAAGTCTATAAAGTAAATCATAGCATTGTTAACACCTTGAAGCCACAGGGCTCACAATGAATTGATTTAAAGTTGCAAAAAGTTGGGCTCCATTTAATTTGGTTGGTGAGTAATACAGTACATTTACTGACACCCTGTATGCATGAATGCTCGTACAATGCATCTTCTGTTCTGAGGAATCCAAAATTGACTGCAGCACTATGAAGCTTTGTGTTCCTGCATATAAGGTAACTTGTAGCCTCAGTTATTGCAAAGCTGGAATGAACTGCTAGCAAGTTAACACCAACTTTAGCTCTTTCCTATGAACTGATTTCTGATACGTGTATTAAAGGTGTAGTCATATCATAGACAGCTGAACTGATTCATTCTTGCTAAACATCAATCAGATATTGGTCTTATATCAGGGCCCATGTTTTCATGTTTGTAACCTTGCTTTCCCCTGTTTCAGTGTTACTTTATCCACCCTTATTTAGATTATTAGATCTATTATTCTAGCACTATTATCTCTTTGTTTTTCCTCTTTTACCATCTTGGAGATGGTCTGAGATTGGTGGTAGGTACAATGCTGGCATGCAATGTGAGCTTTATGGATTTTACAGTTGAGAGACAGGGAAGCAGCATGTGTTCCAGTTGCCCCTTAGTCTTGGTGGTGGTACCACATACCATCATGACTCCCCAGCCTAGACTGCAGGGAATCCATGTAACTCACACTACTATGCTGTTTGTGACCACAGTTATTCATAGTACATAGCCATAAAAAATGAACCCATATGGAAATTACTGTACTGTGCAAAAGTAGTAAGCCACCATTAGATTTGCTGTTTAGATGATGGTGAAGTGACCATATATAGCATACTGTCGATAAATGGACCCAAACATTTCAAACTTTAATTTGTGTCCATAATACTGTTTTCCACTGATCTTCATTCTGATCTTTGTGAGCTTTAGCATATTTACCCTCAAGCCTTTTCACCCTGTTCTCCTTCTTAATAAAATATTTCTTGGCTACTCTCTTCTTCATACTGCAGAATGTTCAACTTGGCATCAAGATGACACACCGGATTGCTCAGTGTAAGGGGAAGTTATGCTATAAATACTTTCCACTATAGTCAACAGAATTGTTGTCTGATTTAATTTGAGTCAGTTTTTTTAGCTGCATACAAATGTCCTGTCTTTTCTGGCCACATTATACAACCCCAGTTCCAATGAATTTGGGACGTTGTGTAAAACTGTCCATGTGTGGATGCTCTGGTTTCCTCCCACAGTCTAGAGACATGCAGACTGTGGAAGCCTAGCGGTTAATGGACTGGACTTCAAATCCCATCTCTGCCAAAACGCTGCTAGAGTTGGGTCCTTAAGCAAGGCCCTTAACCCACTATTGATTGAATTGTAAAACTGTATGAGTTGTAAGTCGCTCTGGATAAAGGTGACTGCCAAATGCTGTAAATGTAAATGTGTTAGGTTAATTGATTACTCTAAATTAGCATTGAGTTGTGGGTGTCTATATATCTAGTTCTGACATAACCTTGTGTGATGATGTAACCTTGTGTGTGTGATGCTAAAATGGCCACTGATGCCAACAGCAATGCTAAGCAAACCAATTAAACTAACAAACAATGTTATATCTAATCTAATGGTGGCCTAAGACTTTTGTACAGTCCTACCAATATGTTTTAACATAGGATTAAATGTTCTATGGTTATTGTAGAGTATAGTGTCCGAAGTTTTCACAGTAAATCGACTATCAACAAGTCATTTACCACCAAAATTATGGAACAGTAATAATCGGCTCTTTACATCTAACACTATTAAACTATTCAATTGAATTGAACAAACCCATCAAATAAGACCTGCCTTGACATGTACTGTATCTCCTGACCCGCAGTCAGCCTCTTAATAAGGACAGCTAGGCTGGGATGTGTGTAATAAGACTTGCAGCTATCACACAAGATTCTTAATGCTTTCTACATGACTGGGTACTCATCTGAGCCTGGTCCTGTGCCATTTTGGTACAGAGCTTTAGCAGAAACAGCAAATGAAAGTGATGTTTGTCACTATAGATTGAAAGTGTTACTACTGAGGCTATTACATGATGTTCCATTTGATCACATAATATAATGTCCTATTATGTTTTTCATGCTAAAAATATATATTTTATCTAAAAAAAAGTTACAATTCATGCAGCCCCTAAAAAAGGCTGTAGTTTTAATAAGTCTGATGTTTTAAATTTACCAATAAACATTCCACAGCACAGACTTTTAGTTTAGTCATGGGCACACAGTCATGGGCTGTGTTGGACACAGCACATTACTATACTGCATAATGCATACTACACTAGTATGTACTGCAGAATGACCCCTGTATGGAAAAGTTTTTTTTTAAAATTATTATTAGCCTAATTCTGACGAGAACATATCCCAGTAAAACCACTTTACATTTAAACTTGTTATTTGCTGCCATGGTCTTCACTTTTGGTGAAGCAGGCTGAGTTGTGTGAGTTGCTTTCATGTAGTGTTGGTCAAATGGCATCTCCAAACTGTCACATTGTCAGTAACTGTAGTGGGCTGGCTTGCTATCTAGGCCTGGGTCTTGCCCTGTACCTTTTGCTGCCGTTTATTCCAGTCCTAGGAAACATATGCAGGGATTATATAAAACATCTAGGTTTTGGACCTAGGTATATGTAATGCTGATCACTGGGATTGAACCCAGGACCTTCTTTGTGTGAGGCGGTGGCGTTGCCCACTGAGCCGTTGTGCCACCCCATGAAAAAAATAATTATCAGAAGGCCCAGGGATCAAATCCCACCTCTGCCTAACTGCCACTGTTGGGTCCTTGAGCAAGGCCTTTAAGCCACAGTTGCTTGGATACGGGTGTCTACTAAATGACATAGATGTAAATGACATAGATGTAAATGACATAGATGTAAATGACAGCTGATAGATTACCTTGTGTTTACGATCCCAGAGGCCAGTGAACTCTGGCTGGGCCAGAAATTCTCTCCCACGTTCTCTCTCTATAGCCTCATCCATCTCATCACATTCTGTCTCTCTATATCCTCCATATACCCGTCTACTTTGTTCCACCATGGAATCCAGAGAGGAGCTGTTGCCACTTCTGGAGCTGACAGGAGTCGATGCAGGGCGGGTTAGGCATGGTTCCCGAACTATCTGCAGCACCAAATGGAAGAGAGCCAATGATAGGAATAAATTGAACTGTTGTAAAATGCGAGGACCACTCTCAAAAGGGGATCTACATTATATATTTGAATGCATTTAAATCTTAGAAGTTTTTGAAAGCACATATTAAGTGTGATTCCCAGCATCTGTTTGTTAGTATGGTACTCTGTAATGCTTGCCTGGGAATTTGCTATTAGGTTATGGCCACCCCACTGCCTATGGAATGAGATCACAGTCTTTTACTCTGTACCTCTGGGGTATGCTCTCGTCTCCCTGTGCTATCATCCTTGCTATCAGCAAGAATTTCAGTCTGAATTTTCTGCTCACTCGCTTTACAGTTACAATAGGACACACATCAGAGATCAAGGCTTAGATGAGAGATAGATGATTACCCATATTATTGATTACAATATTTTTCAATAAGAAAGCTGCAGGGAATAATATACATATTGATATAAAACAGAATAAAGAAGCTAAAATGATGGATCAGACCTTAATGGCCAGCCAGTTCTCTGCATATCTTCCTAAACATGGACTGAGCAGTGCTTGATTTGTTATCTGCAGTCCTCAAATACATGACTTACTAACACTGCTTTTTGTTATTACACACATCTTTACATTAAATCACATGTTCATTTTAATGCAATACCACTAATGATTCACTGAATTTAACATATTGGGTTGACATAAAAAGTGTGCACCTATTGATTCACTGCCATTTTTTTTCCCAATATGTTAAATTCAGCAATGCATATTGTGCATTTATGTTTGTAAAAAAATGCTGTAATTATGTTTGTTTACTGTAGCGATTGTGTTAGCTAATGTTTACACAGAATATCATCAAACGTTTGATCATCAGTGCCCAAACCTTTCAAATATATCATGTAAATTATTTGATTTGCCTCAGGCTGTGAAGTTAATCTCTATCTGGCTTGACGATATTTAGGACTTTCTGATTACATATTACATATTCTACGTTACATTGATTATAACAGTATTCCCATTTACCATCAATGTGCTATTTAGTCACATTCTTGATAATTAGCCTCTTCTTGCTATATTCAGTTTGTATTGCTGCTCTTTACTTTATTTACTTTCAATATTATAAAACTATCTTCCAGTCCATCCCATATATGCCATTTATACTTTATTTTAGCTTAAATAATGGTTTTAACTTTAATCATTAATCTGTTTTTATATCAATCTCTTATCTATTTATCAGTCTACTGTTATTTTCTGCTGCTTTCTAATTGCGAAATCTTGCAATTGATAGATCTGAAAATCAGCTTTCATCTCTGATGTATCTCCCAGAAGCAAGCGAGCTGAAATGTGAAACAAGCGAGAGAATAAAAATATGAAATGCATGCTGAAAACAGTGACAAGAACACAGGGCTGTAAGAAACACACTTGTACTCACCCTGTACTCACTGTACTTTAAAAGACTGCAAAAAACAGCAGCTGATTAGACTGGTCTATCATGGTTAAGGTGGATCTTTGTGTACTGTGGGATTCCATTACAAATTTAGAGTGGAGAGGAGGGGAAGTGCTAAACTTTCTCAAGAACACTTACTTAAGGGGTGATAAAGGTGCTACCAAAAGTACTGTTGTATTGAATGCATATGGCAGTATTTGGTGGTGGGTCAGTGATGGTCTGAGGGGGCGGGGCAAATCCCTGAAAGGATGAAGACCTCTGCAGGCTAGACAATAGCACCCTGACTGATATTAGGTATCAGGATGAAATCCTTGGACTCATTGTCAGACCCTATGCTGGTGCAGTGGGTCCTGGGTTTCTCCTGGTGCATGACAATGGCCGGCCTCATGTGGTGAGAGTATGCAGGCAGTTGTTGATGGATGAAAGAATTTGTATAATTGACTAGCCCTGCCTTGCTCACTTGAACTGAATCCAGTAGAACACCTTTGAGACATTTTGTTTCTGTCCATCCGACCCTACCAGGTTGCACTTTAGACTGTTCAGGAACTTGATGGCAGGGAAGTGATCTGCAGAACACCATCTGTGTTGTTATTAGGAGCATGCCCTGACGATGTGTTCCATTTTATGTATTGAGTTCCATTTTAAGTTGCTGCAATGCAATTTTGGCTAAATGGACTGGCCATCATTTAAAAAAAAAATCTGTTATGTTTGTGTTTCGGGGGTTCCAGCTGTGCACATGAAACATACAGTTTACCAAAACACAACCACACAATGCCTAAAACGCCTGAGTACAGGGTGAGTCAAAAGTAATAGGACATTTTGTGTGCTGCATCGTGGACGTTTCGCAAAGGCTGCCAAAAACCATTGTTGACGTTTCTTCAACGTCTTCGAAGAAGACTGTCTTCAAACAACCACTTGTTATTCATAGTCCCAGTTTATCTATGAGTGATTCGGAATCGTCAGTTCTATCGTCAGTTATCTGAGATGAACAACAAAAGTTTTGACCTTTCTGTGTTAATAACTTTTGAACCATAATTCAAATATTGAGATATTGCAAATATGATAAGGCAAACAAAATCTGAGACAATTCTGGTCTTTTTAATATGCTACATGACCACCTTTAAATTGGACCCAATATGGCAGCTTTCAAGATGGTGACCATGTTTTGGACATAGCTTTACTTGCTGGGATGTAATTTTGTAACTTTTCTTTCTGAAATAAAAGGTTGTCCTGTGTCCTTTTGACTCACCCTGTACATCTGCCGTATATCTCTGTGGCAAATGTATCAGCTTATTCCTGCATGGTAAGTTCATTCATGACTTTCATGAAGTACTTCTTTACTAATCATTTAACTACCTATAAAATATTTTGTAAATAAATCCTAGTTCAAAATTCTAATCTAGGCCACCTAATTCCACTCACTACTTATCAAGCTTAGAAATGTTAGTTGGATGCAAACAAGAAAAAAGAACACAAGGCTGAGATTGGCAAATGCTAAAAATAAAGACGCCATAAGCATGAACAGTTGGTAAGCATTCATTGCTCGTTTTAGTACTCCCAATATCCTGACGCTAGCAGCTTTTTTTTCTACCTCTCTCTCTGTTGGTGCTGATGGAGGCAATAAGTTCTTTAACAGTCTCAGTTCTCGTCGCTTTAGCACCGTGCTCTGAGTCACATGTGATGGTGAAGGAGGAAAAAGGATAGCCTGCCGTTTCTCGATTCTCTCCTTCTGCTTTTCCTCCAAGACCAGTTTGGAGAGAATTTCCATGCGCCTGGCTTTTTGTCTCTCCTGGAATTCTCTACAAAAATTCAGAAGACAATCACATTTGACAATTTCATTTGAAATATTCCTTAATTTTGTGAGCATTATAAATAAGTTCCATAAATTTAGGACATATTGCTTGATATCTCCATGGAATCATTGTGTTTCAGTAATATTGCTAACTGACAGGAAGACCTAACAAAGAGTAGAACTTCAGCCCTTCAATGTAATCAAATACAAAAAAAATAATTTTGATGACAGTGCTTAGTGCTGCTCATGTGTGCATTTTTTATTTTTACTGTAATGACCGTAAATGCAGGTAAAACAAATTTGTTGACCATTATAGATCACTGAAAGAATGCAATTCCTTGGCCTGTACACTAAACTATACACTGGGACCCACTGAAAAGATAATACATTGGACTATATAGATATTTTAAACTGTAATCTTTAATTAGCATCACACATCTACAGCTTTATAATCAGACATTCAGTTTATTTCAATGAAGACACAAATTTGTAGCATCTCTGTGTGCTCTACAATGAACCAGAAAAACCAAAGGACACTAGAGAAGGCACACGCACTCACACTCATTCATACACACACAGATGCACACACACACTGGGGGCACCTTAGAAACTCCAATTAACCTTGCCTTTGGAATCTGGGGAGAAGTACCTGGACTAAATCAGACATGGGAGGGGCATGCAAACTCCACACAGAAATTACCCAGACTGCTCTACCTGAGATCGAACCCAGGACCTTCTCGCTGCGAGGCGACAGTGCTTAAAACCGAGGCACCCAAAAAGATCCTATTTCTGCTCTTTTTTGTGCAGTTTTAATGCAAACAAAGGATACATATGTAAATAACAAAGCATATTAATTGTAACAATTTCTTAGAAGAATTTATTGTGTTATATGGAAAAACTGCAAGGGTGCCAATATTTCTGGTAATTACATATTTTATAATTTCAAAAAAATGCTTACTTGTGCTTTCTGCTGTGTTCCATCTGAACTTTGTGTTGGTGCATGAGCTTAATGCTGTTCATTCCTGCTGCTTCAAGAGACAGAATCTGACACTTTTCATCCTCTTTCTTCTTCTGCAATCGTGCTTGCTCCTTGACTTGTCTCATGTACATTTCTTCCTGGAAGACAGACAACAGTGAATCATTGAGGGTTCTTCGGAGTTTAGAAACACATCCAAGACACTTATTATATTTTCAAAAGTGCACCACTTATTGTTTACTCTTGTTCAGTGGCACATCATACTTTTTTTTCAATATCCTATTAGTAGTGTAGCTGAACAAGAAGATGGCACAACACAGTCTTCACACAAATTTGATGAAGAAACAATAGAAATTGTTAGTTCGGACCCAATAACGCAGAAAAAAAGGAAAGGAACGACGTTGAGGGTAAAAAATGGGAAAAACCAATAAGGCTGAGCAAAAGGTTCCCCAGAGTACAGAAATAATAAATATAAAGCGCCGGTGGGAAGTGTCCCAAATGGGGGCCTGCCTACGAGCGGCACCGAAATGTCGAGCTCAACAGCGCGCTGAGCGCTGAAGAAAACCGTGTCGGGACGTGTCCCAAATTGGGCTTGCGCTGCAGACCGAAGTAGGGCTTGGTAGGAAACCAAGGAGAAGCGGAGCTTTGGGAATCCCTATTTCTGACCCTAAATGCTAGGTTACCTCCGGGGTTTCCCCTGTACACATCCGTCAGCAATAAAAGCCCTGGGATGTCACTGCCTGAATGGAAAATGGCTGAAATAGCGATCTCGATCAGGATTTAAGGTGCAGTAACATACTAGTGAATCAAGATGACGTGATGCTGAATCGCACAGAGACTCGCACTTAAATAGAGAGAGCCTCTATTTAAGTGAGGTGTTCCTCATCACGTCATTAGTCTGCTGGAGAATAAAAAGGGTGTTGTAACGCTGGTTCTGTAATGGCGGAAGACCGCGGCGAACCTGGGCAGATAGGCTGCGTGAGATGGAAACCCTAACAAAAATGTCCAATTTTATGTCCATGTCCTGATCAAAATTTTTGCCTCGCTTAAATAATACAGTAACAGATAAAAGTAATTATTTGCAATATATACACAGGCAAGTTTCTTAGAAAGCAGCGCTTCATCTTTTGCTGCTTTTTCACCTCAAATATGTTTTATTCTATGCTTTTATAGGTGGTCACACATGTGTTAGCACTGCAGAACAGTGTTTAAATTAGCCAGTTCCCCTCATGTTTTTGCCCACACGTATTCTGGTCAGGGTCATGTTGTTGTGCTAAAAGTTCTGACATGGCATCCCAAAGTGTTAGCATTGAAACATTACTTTATTTTTACTCCTACTCACATTTTCCCTCACCGACACAGTTATACCAGTAAATAGCCCACAGCGAGTGGGTCATTAGGACACAAACCATCCTCATTAGTTAGGCAATACATGGAGGAGCTTGTATCAAAAAGATACATGATTAAGTTTACACAACAGACACGGCACATACATTTTTTTTCATCAATTAATTTTTCTCACTGATGCAATGGCAGTGAGAAAAACACTGAAATCACTGAAAGCACAATCACTGGTATTATGATGATTTACTTTATTTGCCAATGACATCATTTGAAGTAACTTCTGTACATACAGGTATGTGCCGTTTAATGTCCATCAGTGTCTGGTTGCTTTAATATTTGAAGGAGGGCTGTCGCAATTAATACATACTCGACTAATCGCAATTATTGGAGATAATTGCAGTTATCACAATTATGTAGGACGACGGTAATGAATGCATTAATTGAGAAATACTGGGGTAAAAAATAAAAATAAAAAGGTATGAACTTCTTGCTTGGTGCTGTTACAGGTTGAGAGGGCAGCACAATAGGACATTTTAAGGCCAAATTTGGCTAACATTAATTCAGGATTTAGTTCATGTGTATAAGGAGCTTTAAACTTAGCTTGATGGCATGTTTGTTTTCCGGTCCCAACATTTAATGCACAGTTCAATGATCTTTTTATTTTTGTGTTCTTGTGCGTCTCTGATTTGTTTTAACTATGTATGTATTTTTATTAGAGTACTTTGGAAAAGGTCACAGTGCATGTTTTTAATTGCGTTGTACCATTTATGCCTGGAATTTAGTGTGAGTGTGTTTTATAGTGTATTCAGTGGCTTATAGTACCGATGTATTACTTACCATCTTGCTTGGTATACATTGTGTAAATGTCTTAGCTTGTCATCTTTGCCTGTACTTGCACTAACTGGTAAAAGGCTCTTATCAAGGCTGTGATAAAATACAGTTTTAGCAATTTTGCAAAGATTTATATTTTGTGGTTAATGCCACGAAGCTAAAGCTAGTGAGAGAACAGAGCAATGTACAAGCTAACAGCTTATGCTATCTTTCTTTAGCTGTATAGTGTATGCTGTCATTTCTAATTCTTCGACAGAAAGAAAATCGGAATAAGACAAAATTGGAATTGGCCAGTCATGTTATTAATAACTGGAAAAAATTTGAATCGCAATTACATCTCTAATCTAAACTGCTATGTGTCAGTGGTAACTACCAGTCAAAAGTGATTTTCCTGTAGTTAATCATTGTTACAAGAATATTTTTTTAATGACCATATTTCCTCTCATGCACAGAAAATGACATTTTGTTGGGAAGGGTACATAAATACAATTTTTCTTATTATTCTGCAATATTTTTATCGGGTAGCACTGCTGCCGCAGGTCCCACAGTGGTCTCTGCATGTCCTCCTCGTGTCTGCATGGGTTCACTACGGGTACTCCGGTTTCCTCCCACAGTCCAAAGACATGTGTGTTAAGTTAATTGGTGTCTCTAAAAGTGGCCCATAGTGTGTGACTGTGTGTGTGCCCTACGACGGAGTTGTTCCTGCCCAGGTGGACACCAGCTGGCCCGCGATCCCGTGTGGATTAAGCGGAAGATAACGAATGAATGAATTTTTTTTTGGTGATAAATATTGAGAATTATGTTCCATCCTGAAGAAAATGTAATATTTCACTTTTGCCAGATCACCCAACCCTAGTACAGCCTATAGAGCCCTAGAATTCACATGGAGCAGGCAAGTACGTTCCTGAACAAAGAGCCACTTGTAACATATTGTTGACAACTTCAAACTTGTATTTGTCACTCCATAACACTCTTTTCCACTGATCCTTATTCCAGCCTTTGTAAGCATTCGTGTATCTCAACCTGAAAAAAAATATCTTGGCTGCTACTCTTTCAAAGAGATAAATCTCGGTCAAGACTCTTTGGAAGGGTCAACTTCAAATCCTAATAAAGTTGCCCGATGTTGCTATTGCTCAAGTATAAGGGGATGTCATACTAAATATTTGCCACTTTCGCCTATTTTTATTGCTATTTTCTGTTTTTAATACTGCATACAGATTTCCAGTGTTTTCTTGTTCCTGTGTTTCACAAGTTGTATTCCAATAAAGACAATAAAAATATGTATAATTACATATTAAAATATTACAATTACATACATCATTATACTACTGTTAAAACTGTGGTATACAGTGGGTATGGAAAGTATTCAGACCCTTTTAAATTTTTCACTCTTTGTTTCATTGTAGCCATTTGCTAAAATAAAAAAGTTCATCTTATTTCTTATTAATATACACTCAGCATCCCATCTTGACAGAAAAAACAGACGTAGAGTTTTTGTTTTTGTAAATTGTTGTAAAAGAAATATAACATAAGACCCTTTGTTGTGACACTCATATTTAACTCACAAGCTTTTCATTTCTTCTTATCCTTCTTGAGATGGTTCTACTCCTTCATTGGAGTCCAGCTGTGTTTAATTGAACTGATTGGA
>JAUZST010011580.1:0-36795 GCA_034779995.1 Parotocinclus haroldoi
TATATATATATATATATATAGAGAGAGAGAGAGAGAGAGAGAGAGAGAGAGAGAGAGAGAGAGAGAGAGAGAGAGAGTTGTCGGGTATGGATAACACGAAAGATAGCAGTTTCCAGCTAGTTCACTTCAGAATTGATTGTTTTATCAATTATTACAAGTCATTCTTCATTCTTATTATGTTTCATTGGGTTCTGTTTTTGAAGTACTAACATTTCTAATTTTAGGACCTGTGTGAAAGTCTTGATAAAGAAATATAGACATTTGTAAAGACTTCACTAACTTTCAAGCACTGCTCTATGGAACCGGATGTGTCACATTTGGCAGTGTTGTGAATGTTGAGAATAAAAAAACACTGACATACCACAGCGTAGACACAAATGCATATTAAGCCAAAATCACTTCAATGAGTGTGTCTGTAAATAAACAACCCCAGCTGTTAAACAAGTCTTGCAGAAGCATTTTCAGTTCATCAATGTGTGTTCTATGTGCACTTACATTTTGGATGATTGACAATAGACTGTGCGAAGAAGGTTACGTCTCAGAGAGCTTTCCATCTGAGCGACACGTGAATGAAACCGCTTGTTGCAATTGGCAATCTCTGGTATGTTTTGTGAGATGTCTGTTGTCTTTGACGTAATGCGTGGGTGCATTCATTTGTCCATATGGTTACTTGTACAAATGCAACATGTTTTTATACTGGAAAGTGTTATGTGGGTCAGCAGGAAAAACTCTTAAATAACACTGATTGGTATAATTCATTATGCAAATATATCCGGCTAGATTTTACTGTAGATTTTATGCATTTACACCTAAACATTAATGTTCAGTAAGTTAAGAATGAGCATTATATTAGCATATATAACTGAGAAATATGATTACTGATAATAGTGCAAAGTATAGTCCACATTTATTACTATTCCACTAGTCCACTATTAAACAGTAATACTTCTGTAAAAATCCTTGAAAGTCAAAGTGTAAAGTTTGTGCCACAGTAGTCATACAGGCTCAGTTTACAAATTAATGAAAGTCTATTTCTGACAAATTAATTAACTATTAGTCTAAATGTTTTTCATTGAGATAGTTTACACTGACAGTTCAAATAGGATAGACAAAATATTTATAATCCCTTTTTACTCATACAGTTAAAAAGCAGTGGATATCTTCACATAAAGTCTTCTGTTTCCTGTAAATCTTACCCATGGAACTGTTTTAATTTGACAAAGGAATATAGACAGACAACAAGGAGCTTGTGCAGCTCAAAGCCAGAATATAAACCTTGCAACCATCTAAAAGAGAAAAGTCTTGGTTTATGGAACAGAAAAAAATGTGCTAAAAGAAATACAAATGCTTCTTTAATAAAATTTGACTCCTGTTAGGAGACATAGTTGTCCAAAATGCTACTTTAGAACCATTTGTGAACTTGTGCATCAGTTTTTGTCATGAACTTTTGCCTTATTATACAAGCAACAAGAAATCAATGATTGAGAATAAAGGGGTAAAATATAGAAACTGCACCTGTTAGTCAAATCTTGTTCCATACTGACATCAGAAAACAAGACAAAATACAAATTCCTTTTTAAATGCATGTTTTCTGCATAAGTGAACACACTGTTTAAATAAATGGGAAGGCTTTCACGTTTAATGTGTTAATATTAAACCCCAATCAAATATCTGTGCTGAATGAAAATGCTTTGCAAAAGTGGCTTTTATTCAAATATGGCAGGATTTTTTTTACACCAATTATGTGATTCAGGTGCGTGCAAACACTCTTAACTCGCTCTCAGACAAATTTCATATCACAAGCAGACCCACGAACATAACGCCATTATTTGACATGTGCAGTTGTGCAAACACACATATCTGCTTCTTTGCTCTGTGCTGATTTGTCAACATAATTGATGCCATTTTAGACATAATCACTAAATGGAGTTTAATACTTAAACTATACCTAGGCTTGATACACTAATTAATACAAATCATAAATTCAGTACAGCATTCTTTCTGTAACAAAACAGCAGTCAACTGTCTTAGACCTTTACCTGTCTATCAGTAAGTGGGTCTCATTCTTTGGGTGCCAACACATATACAGTATATGTACAGTATTTGTACATATACAGTATATAAATTCATCTCCCACAATGAAATATCCCCTACTTTTTGTGAGCAGTGTAGTATTGATTTCATAAACACAATGACTAATTCTGTATTGCTATAAAGCAAATTCAATATGTTGCAAAGTTAGGTTGCACCTGACAAATATTGCTTGAGTCCCTGAGTCGATATGCGATGGAATTTAACAGTGGTTTCAAGAGCACCACTTTAGGAAACACTGACATGTAAAATTTGCTAAAAGAGGCCATCAATGTAACTGTAGCCTGAGGCTAGTTTGCTAGACAACATATTTTTCTGGCAAATCCCAGAAGTAGTCCATCACAAAAACACTCACTCACTCGCTCACTCAACCCCTAAAGGGACCATTCAGATAGCCAACAGCATGTTTTAGGAGGCAACTAGAGTACCTGAAGGAAACCTGGACATTGGGAGGACATGCTGCCCACACACTGGGCACTTTCCACACAGAAAGTAACCGGAGCTAGTAAACTTTAAGTAATATGTGTGCCTATGGGAGGGATTCTGTATTTATTTGATTTATTTGCCTATTTATCAGTGCTGGAGTTTTGAGATGTCCCAAATCCTGGAATCTGATGTAAACACTGTCCATATTCAGATACACCATGTCATTTGTGTAAGCTGCTAAAATAAAACAAACTAGTTTCAATACAGGCCAAAGGTGGATGGCAAACAAAAGAAAAAATATTATGTGTAAACCTGCTTGTAGCTCTTTATATATTTTTTAGGTCTCAACCAAAGTGTACCACAACACTGTCAGTCACCTTGTGAGATACTTTGTGAGTTTTTATGTACTCTAAGAAAGCAAGCTATATGGATTTAAGGAATATACTTACAACACATCATGTAGTATAATGGCTATTCAGAACACAAAACACCATTCCATTCAACATATTGTAGAAACATAGCCTGGCTGGCATTGTGCATTTGTATTGCCTACACTTTCAAGTGAAAGAGAATTTATGAAGCTCCTGGAGCCAATTCCACCTACTACTACTGAGCACAGCCCACTACTTCCTCGGCAATATCTGTATGAAAATCAGAATGAACTACACATTTTAAACTTATCACTTCCCATTTATCCTCTGAACCATCAATTCTGAATTGGTGTCAGGGGCACTTTCTTCTTACTCTCAAGCCAAATTGGCACTGGATAATAAGAAGCCTTATTAATAATGACTAACTGAAAAGAGTCTGGCAAGGGCCCTGGGATTTTGTGCTGCTCCCAATGAAAGTGCATTAATGAGGTGCAAATGAGCAAACTTAATAGAGTATATCAACAATTTGAAAAAGAAAGCACATCACATGAACTGTATGTATCTCAAATGAATTTTTAAAAATGTAAATGAAAGTTGTTCCAATGGGATATTATATGATGTATGCACAAAGTGACATAATAGATAATTAGCTTCCTATAATGATATAATATCGGTTGTTTATCCAGTCCTGACAGCATTTTAGCAGGACTTTCTGAGAAGGACTTCCTGATAAGACCACATTCTGAGTACATGGTGGTTCTCCATAGCTAAAAGCAAATAATAGAGCCTTCTTAAAGAGTGTCTTTAGTGTGTCACGGAAACATCATTTATGGTCAGTTCTACAACCTGAATGGAAATCTGCTGGTATATATAAGTGGAATACATGACATTTGGTTTAAAATATAAAGATTTCCAATATAAACACTATAAATTGGATTAAAGTTACTTTCCATTTGGAAGTAATGGACTGACATATGATATTTACAGTGTCTTTGTCAAAATGTATTCTCATCGTAAATTTTGGAGTACCTGTATTTTGTATTGTATATATAGTAGATACCTCAATTGTGTATTCTAACATGCAAAATTTTATGTTAGATTTATTACACTTATATTTTTAAGGAATTTCATTACTCTCAGTTTACAGTAACCCTACAAATGCTCATGGTTTATCATGGCTCTTGTTAATGGGTTCTTAGCAGGGGGCAGACGTAAGCAGACGGTATGTTATACAGGGTTAGTCAAAAAACACAGGACACGTTGCATGCTGTGTTGTGGACTTTTCTTTTTGGGCTGCCAGGACCATTGTTGAGATTTCTTCATATGTATTGGTTCTTCAGATGACCACAGTCCTGGTTTCGTGGATTTTGGCTATGAAAGATGAAACAGTGTGAAATTCATCTTCTTTCTGTGTGCTGGTTGTTGAAATCTGCGCCTTTGATACAGCAACTCCGTTCCCCTGATATCAGAATTTTCAGTTCCATCAGTAACCTGTGACAATAATTTTTTTTACTTTCTGTGTTGATATCTTTTGAACAACAATAGATATTAATCTCTTACCGCAACTGATTTATGAGACAATTCTGGTCTTCTTTGACCTTCCCATTGGAAATACTTGCCCTTGATCCATTATGGCAGCTTTCAAGATGCCGGCCATGTTCATAGCCTAAAAGATTGCCGCCTCACCCTTACTTGCTGGACTATACAGATATGCTATTTTCGCTTTGGTTTCAGAAATAAAAGGGTAGTACAAATACTATTGTGGCTTGGTGACCACCCCCTGTTATTGTACTCGACTACTGACTTGTATTTGGGCAAGGACGTTATAGCTTGGCTTGTACCTTTGATTGTTCCAAAGATTGTGAGTCAGAAGTTGTTTTAGTAAGGAGCTTCCAAATCAATAAATGTAAATAACTCTGAATATGTCCAGACCCAATTTTACTGCACTTCTCATGACTGTTTCAAATTGGTTCCAGAGAAAGAATCCATTCCTCTGCATTTTCACTAAATGAATATGGTAGCATATTACCTCTGCACACAAGGTGCAGAGTTTAAGCTAAGACATCATGGTTTCAGGTTTCTTGTCAGTGCCCTCAAATGCGGTTTTATGGAGGTGGTTTTCTCTGAGATATACTGTATCACTTGTGTGTCCTCCTGTCTGACATTTGAGGTTTTGCACTCTAATTACGCACTAATGGCTTCAGTATTGAGCCAGTTTCATTTAAAATCCATAAGCAATATTTCTTCAGGGTCATACCATGAGAATAATTGTCATAGCTGAAAAACTGTATGCAAAGAGAAATGAATATTTATTAAAGCAGATTGAGGGATGTCCACATTTATCAATAAGGGACCACCACTGTGACTGGAGATTTTCAACTGATGCAGCTCATCAACTCTGAAGCCACACTGGCACCTTGAGGACAAGATTTGACACTCCTGCCTTAGAAAATCATGACCTTCGCAAACAAAGTTGATATGACTAATGAACAAGAAGCCGGAATTATGTCTATGCAGAACTGTGATTCAATGTCATTAAGAATGGTATTCTTATTACAACGTTCTCTGAGGAATAATGTTTATTTGTTATTTACACAAAAGACATTGCCACTTGAATTTAATGTTGTTGGTATAATCTCATAGGTGAGAATACAATCTTTGGAAATACACTTTTAATATTCCTATGGATATGCAGCTATATTACCTTAAAGCTGTGATTTTGCCAGTCTGTTTAATGGCCATGGTCTGAAACTGAAATCAGTTTTCTATATATATTATAACATTAATAGAATGCAGTATCAGATGGGCAGATGCTGTACTTCGGTACATTTGCTTACACATCTTTCTTTTCAACCTTTATACCTAAGATATATGGTTGCTTTTTCAGGTCTGCCATAAGCTGTTTAGAAAAAGATCATATTGCCAAATACACAGCTTTGTCATTTACTGTGGTCTCATTCATTTCCCCATTAGGGGAACAATATATGTGATAAACTGCTGCTGTGTCGTACATCGATGACTGCCAAGGACAAAAAAACCCTTAAATGACTAAATTCATGCGATAACCACAAAGATAACAATTGTTTGTACTAATATTTAATTAGTTTTACTAACAAATAATTAGTGTTTAAATATATATCATGAAAGGAATCATCTTATTACCAAAATTCCATATTTTCAATGCGGAAAAAACTGCAATAAATTAATAATGTCAACCTTTTTGTTTATCTCAATTCATTTTATCTTTTATATTCATAATTCAATTCAGTTCATCTTCGTTCATTTTTTAAATTCCCAATTATCTTCTTTCATAAGATTTGGGCCAGCATTATCCTTTATTGCTTGGGTTTCTATTGAATTAGCATTAATAATTCATTTGTTAGACAGAAATCTGATATACTAAAAATTCTGCTTAGTAAGAGCCATAAAAAACATATAATTGCAGCATGTATGTATTGATATTCCATACTATTCTAATATTAAAGAGAATAAACATAATATTAATAGGGATTTTTATTTTTAAACATTCTATCCTGTTCTCAATTAAAATATAAAATTTCAAAACCATGTTTTCAAAGCTTCATGAAAACCAGCAGTCAGATTGAAACAAAAATAGGACCAGATTTAATACATTACAAAACTAGAGATTCTCTACTCTATTTTTATTTCAGCTGATAAAATGAAACCTGCATTACCTCCTGCCAAGATCTCTGGTCATCTTATCATAAATAGTACCACAACAGCATTTGTGCGCCATATCAAACAATGGCAGCACTGTACTGATAAAGGTCAGTAGATTGTGCATCTGGGCAAATGTAGCGTAAATCCGCCATGTGTCGGTCAGAGTCTGAGGACTGCACAGAATTGAGCAATAGACAGTGTGAAATTGGTTGAGATGCCATTGTGGTGTTTGCTTTGCTAAAAGGACACCCATCAAAAGAACTCTGGTAAGTTTAAGACAACTTGACCAGCCACCAAGATCATTGAATCCGCACTGAAAATTGACTACTGAAAACTGACTAATTGAAAACTGACTTATTTGGAACAGTAGACAGAAAGCTGGCACCAACAAACTCAGTTGTACACTCAAAAGCTTAGGAAATGACACAATCCACTGTATTTTCTGAAGGACTTGGGTTACATTTACATTTACAACAGTTATATATACTTATTCACAGAATTCAGTTGAAGACTTAGAGCCTTGCACAAGGCCCCACCAGTGGCCATTCTTTACAGTTACTGTTTTAGTGAGGACCAGGGGGCCCATCTGAACTGGATTGTTTTGTTGTTGGATGTTGACTCCCCACATTCACCCATCGCTACTGAAAAACGTATTCAAGGCACGAAAAGTGTTTCTGTGTTTATAGTTTGAAGCTATCATGTTAATATGCATTGCTGAATGAGTAATAAATCAAAGGAACATTCTCTGGGTACGATGCATGATAATTAACGTAATTTGTAAACATCAACAACACTTATGCTTACTTTCAGTTTGTCTTTAAATGTTTTGTAGGTATATGTAGGTTTTTCTTTTTATCTTCTACTGCGAAAGCCCAGAGTATGCGAATGTAACGTTTCGCACAGTTGCCTTTACTTCAGACGGTGTAGCAGTTTACTTTTTTGAGTGATTCTTATAGATAATGTCCTGACAATCATTGTTTTGTCTCACTGAATGGTAGGCTGTAAATACAGTGAAAGTTGTCATGATGTAAGGGGCACAGTAGACTAAACTGAATTAAGCATGTATTCAGCTCTGAGAAGTTTTGAACTGCAGATCTTTTTACCAGTTGTATTTATCAAATGGACAGCACGGTGGGTCAATCCCAGGGGGGAGCGGCCTGGGTCCTTTCTGTGTGGAGTCTGCATGTCCTCCCCGTGTCTGTGTGGGTTTGCTCCGGGTACTCCGGTTTCCTCCCATAGTCCTAAAACATTAGGTTAGGTTAATTGGTGTCTCTATAGTTTGACTGTGTGTGTGTGTGTGTGTGTGCGCGCCCTACGATTGACACCCCGCATAGGGTTGTTCCTGCCCTTGTGCCCAGAGTTGCCGGGTGAGCACCAGCTGGCCCGTGACCCCGTGTGGAAAATAATAAATGGATGGATATTAATGCTTAGTCCAGCTGCTCACATAAATAAGATCACGTTGAATAATTTTGAACTTGCGGTACATTTTTTTTTTTTCGTTTTTGTGCTCTTAAGAATATCCTCAAATTTAGTGAAGGCTGCGTTTCCTCAGCAGCACATTCAGCATGCTTAAAGTTTTGACAGAAGCTTCTCTCGCTCTTCCTGCACCCATCACATCAGCTCACTGAGGAGCCACTGGTGTGCAAATGATGAGCGAGTGCGTGTTTGCACAAGGCCCTCCAGATGGGTAACGCTTTATTCGCGCTGCATTCCTTCAGCCAAATGGCTCTGCAGATTAGCGTGCTGTATGGGCATTTGGACCGGCGCCAGCGCAATGTGATCATTTCTTTAATTAAAAACTGCATCTACAGGAGACCCGATCTGCATGAGATTGTGCAGAGGGCTGGCTAACACGGCTAAGCGTCATCACTTGTCGTGTAGAAAAATGTCAGACAAGCCTTTTCTCTGATCACCGAGAATCTGCGCTGTAAAGAGACACTTCATTTCTTCTAATTCTGTTTAAATAGCATGCCTTTATACATATGCTTGTTTACTTCCTTGTGATCTTCTTCTTTTGATGATTTAAACTCGTATTGTACCCAATAATCTCACAGTTTGTTAGACGACGTACAAGAAACGAGAAACTCAAAAACAAGAAACTCTGCTTTCTCTGCAGTCAGAAAAAAAAAATTTCACAGAAGATCGTAATATTAAGACGTCAGTTACAAACTTTACAAATCACTACGTTTCAGAGTCTCCCCAAAAGGGCTGTGTGCAGTGCGGGGTTGCCAGAGCCCACGAGAGAAACCAGTCACCCGGTCTATGGAAACAATCATGAAAGAAGCAATGCCTCTTGGAATAAAAAACAACTGAGCTCAAATCCAGCTCCTTATTACAAAATCAATCTCAGAAATTACTCTCTGCTGTTTATATGAACACTTTAATAATCAGATAAGTGCTGAAACCTGATTAGGATCGTATGGTCAGAAGTGCACGGAATCTCACTACTGAGTGTCCCATGACTGGACCCTGACCCAGTTGACCATGACAGGAGTATTATTAGAGCATAGCCTACATAAGCACAGACAATAAGAGTGACACTTATGCCTTTGAAAACTGATGCGCCTTGCAGTCGTCTCTTGTTTACATGGCAGAAATCGTATAAGTGCTGATCTGCAGAGGCAACACGAACGTTTCACTTTTAGGCTCAGCCTAATGCATTTAGTGTGCAGGATATGAGTGCTTCATTAGCCGTTATGGGAAAACAAACGTATTCCTAGGTTTTATTTAACTTCTCACTTGGCAGTGCATGCAAATGTGGCTATAAAGGGTGGATTGATGATTCACAGCCTGACTTCATTTACCACCGGGAACACATTTGGAAAATCTGGGGGAAAAAAAACCCCAGGCCTTTATGTTCCTCTGTTTAATTCCCCAAACCAAACCACTTCCAAGTTCCACAGTAGGGAGGCTCGACTGCTCACACCACCGGTCTACAGATCATTAATGGATCTCCTGTTTACAGAGCGAAAGCTACAGAGGCACAGGCATCACACAACATTCAAATGCAAGGCTGAACCCAAAGCGTATGCAGCATTTATATAATACGAGATCAGACGGAATGGTTTACACATGCTTTGCTGACAATGGGAGCCGAAAGATTAAGGGGTACTGCTGGGTTATTAATCAGAGGTGTGGACTAGAGGCTGACATTGTTTCAGGAATCCCACGGGTCACGTGACTCCCGCGGGATGGTACTCGACTTCACTTTTACTCACGTGATTGGGACGGTACAGGGTAATAACGTTAACGGGAGCAGACGGGAGCGGGAACCAAAATAAGACAAAAGACAACCATAGAACAGGCACCGACATTTGGTCGTTTTTTTCTTTCAAGAAACCAACAGTAACGCAATTCTAAAGAACTACACGGCCCAGAAGCCAACGGTGCTTCCGGCCACAGCTTCCCGCCGGGATTCATAGGACAGCAGCAATGGAGGGAGGAAACACAATGGCTGCGTCTAAAATTGCATACTTTGTATTCGGACACACTACATGCTCTCGCATACTGTATTCGCCTACTGTATAGTATGGAAGTATGCGATTTCGGACGCAGCCAAGCTCAGAAACCGATGTTGTAAAAATTTATTTAAGTCAGAAGTAACGACTTATCTATAAAGCTTCATGTGTACTTTTTTCTTTATACAAACCTCAGGCACAGTGTGTGAATTGTGAAGGTAATATTTTGAAGGTAATGCTTTTATGCCCTTTTGTTAGTTTTTTTTTTTCAAACTGCACAAATTAGGCAAATTAATGCCTATTGTTTTAAGGAAATAACTGCTCAATAAATGAGTAAAATGCAACTTTATGTTTTGTTTGGGTTCATTCAACAGGGACCTAGCAGCTGGTCCTCCATAGGAAAAACTATAGGGACCACAGGCCATGTATTATTTATGTTTTGTGACCTTTAGTGAAGGATTTTGTTTTGATTAAGGCGTAAAATGTCTCCCTATATTGCCACAAATGAATGGGGATAAGATTACATGTAATTGCATTGCCTAAAAACTAAAATAAGTAGGAAAAATGGGAGCGGTACAGGAACGGGAGTCATTTTGAATGGGAGCGGGATGGGAGTGGGAGTCATTGTAACAGGACAGGATTTTTAAAAATTCCGACCCGGGATTGGGATGGGACAAGATTATTTTCCGTGAGAGTGGGATGGGACAGGAATGAAAATCCACTCCCGTGTCACCCTCTAATGTAGACTCGAGTCACATGACATGAAACCTAAATTTGATTGATGTCATTTTAGCCGAAGCCCTTATCCAGAACAATCCAAGCAGTTGTGGGTTAAGGAGCCTACACAAACCCATTTTTTTAAACATAACAGTTTATTTCCAAGTGTTGAAATAATATCGAACCACATAACGGAGCCTTTTGTATCGATGCATGGTGCTGTGTCACTGTAACGCCAGGAAGCTGAGCTGCTCGACGGTTTATCTGTAACCTAGCAACCAGTGAAATTTTGAAATGTTAAAGTTTAGAAACATGCTACCGAAATATGATCCTTTTCCACTGTAAATGGTATGCTGTGTTGAATAAAAAAGACTGTAACATGTAAAACGTGGGGTGAAGTTCAGCCACGCTCCGACGTTTGAGCTCTCTTTCAACATAACGTTCTATTGTTGATTTTTTTTTTTGGGTCAGAAATTGGCTCAGGAGCTGTGACCATTTCAGGTGATAGCACATCTCATTTACTACTTGCCGAATTGAAATTTAGGGCCTGGAACTGAGCCTTAGGGACGTGGAACTTGAATTGGAATTCGCTCCTCTTAACTTGGGACTTGAGGGCCCAGACTTGTACTTGTTACTGGTAACTTAGTGACCTGTTTCCCACCTTTTGTTATTTGAATGAATAACACTGTGATGTAATGTCTGATCCTATAAACACCAGCTGCTCACTCTCTTGTAAGTCAGCCTAGCTACGGGCATCTGCTAAACGATGTGCTTTGGATGCTCGGTTGGTGATGCGGCTATTGAGAGTTTCACTAAAAGTCATGGGATGATAAAGTGCTTGGGCTGCTGGGCCCGTTACCACCAGGACCAGGTTTGGAAACAGCAGCGGGCACATGGCTGGAGGTGAAAGAAATGCAGCTAGGATTCAGGATACACCTCTGCTTTTCCTGCATTTAATCCACCGATCCAAACCTCAGCCAAGTTCAGCAGCAGGGAGACGTAGGTCGATTGCTCTAGCGTCTGATCTGCAGGTGATTAATAAAAAACAGGATGCGCCCCTTTGCGACAGCTTGACCGTGCGAGGTAAAGCGCTTGCGTGTGCCCGCTTTGATGACCGTGCCAGCTCTGGTTTGGGTTTAGAATACGCCATAGTGTGAAAAGCTCTTTCCAGAGAGCAGAGGCACAGCCGCAGGAGTCCAGGGTCATCTGTTAATGCTCTTTGTGCTTTGGAAGGCTTTCGTATTTACACGAGTAAGCCAGAAAACACGGCTGCAATGGTATGTTGCTGTTTTTGATAGGCTGTTACCGACTCCAGGAGTTATGGGATAAGCCTGTGGTTGCTCGGCGCTATAAAGCATGTTTAAAATGAACCAAGAGCCTCCCCTTTACCTCATGTAGGTGGTGCTAATCTCCTCCTTCCAATGCGGAATCTGTTTCAAACGCAAGTTATCAGGGATTGGCAAAGGTTTGCAAAGATACACACTAAACACAACATCCTGCAGAAATAATAAAAGTTTTGGTTCCTGTATGCTGCCGTTAAAGCCACTAAAGCTGGTGGTAAATGTTAAGCAAACTTCACTAACGTTCATGTCCTATGAGTTGGAGAGATCAGACGTTTATCAATGTCTAGGTTTCCTCCACTACGGCTAAGCAGAACATGTCCTACCAATAATATATTAGCTTTAGCTCCGATTTCCACGCTTGGGCCTCTGTGATATGATACACCATGATTTGGGACGGCACCATACATGATAGAGCTGTCAGCAAAGATGTATTACCCATTACTCAGAAGACAGACCCAGAAAAGTTCAAAGCGAGTTTTCATTATCATGCCATAATTAGGTATGAAGTCGAACAGCAGGAGTGGGTTTTAACTTTTAATTAGTGGTAAGAGGCACAAATAAGGCCTGAACATCACAGGGTGTAACGGAGTCTGTAACAGAGTCGTGTAACGCATCACAGGTTTAATTACGGTTACTTATTAGTGGTTTTATTAGTTTCTGACAGCTATTTGGTAGCTGTTTTGTGTCTTTCCAATGGTTCGAGAAACAAATCCTTCTGAAGCTGGAAATCATTTGAGGCGATCGCTTTGAAAAACTGTGCTTTAGCGACATCTGCTGGCCATATTTGTGCAACTGCCTCAGCACCACACGAACTGCACACGAATCTGAATTCGAACACGGATGCTCTTCCGTTTTAAATGAGGCTTCAAAGAACTTTTGGCCTGTACTTTCTAGTTGGTACAGATACATTTGAGGTTTAGGAAGTGACTTAGAAGTAAAGTAGTGAGCAATGTGATTACTTGCTCCGGAAAAGTTATGAGTAAAGTAATCGCTTTTACATTTTGAATGAAGTAATTAGTCATTTATACTGGATAATAAAGGGGTTCAGCTGCGAATCGTGTCAAGGGAACTCAGTTTTAAAGAACTTTTCCTCAATCAGTGAGTAGAGCAATGCTAACCCTCCGTGGGTCTCGCCTCTGCCAATCCCAGTTTGAAAAACGTGTTCATATTGCTCATATTGTCATATGTTCTTGCAAATAAAACACTATGTGCAAAGGATCTAAACTCCAGTTCGACTATGGTAATGTTTGGACAATCTTGGTCAACGCCCTGCTTCACAGAACGTAGCGCGAACGTTAAGGGGCACATTCCTGTGTGTTTTTGTTTGTTTACTGTCATTAATGTTTCACGTCATTCCGTTCAAAACGCTTTGTGTCTTTGTGTCAAAACGATGTCTGTGCTTTAAATTGAGTTCTCTTTTCATTGGTACCATTTGGCGATTTTTGGTAAGAATAAGTGATTCCTTTTGTGTTGTTGTCGAGATAACTAGACCTTGTCACTTACTGGTCACATTGTTGTGGAGCCTGGAAGCTTTAATGAGCAGGGTTTTGGACACATATAACACACGCTCCGTTTGCTGCCGACGTGGACTAAATGAAGCTTCAGTTAAAGCCTTGTCTCAGTGTCTCGAGAAGGAACATTTTAACTACAGTGTCAGAACAATGTCAGCAACACAAGACTTCGTATTACATATTAAGTCATCAGGTTTTGTTAATATATGTAAAATAAGAAGATTTATTCAGTGATAAGTGTTTGTCATCCACATAATGATGCATACTGGGCCTGCGGGTTTGATAAAGCCTCCTTTTGTGACAGTCCGGTCGCTGTCGACCGCAGCACAAAGGCATTAGGCATTATTAATGAGAGGATGAGCGAGCATGTTATTAACGGTGGACTTCATGTGCTACCGTACTTTACGTATGAATTTACAATGTTCTTGGGACTAGAATGTTTTCAGGACATCCAGGTTCCAGATCCAATGCGAGATCACATCTGCGGAATATTAGGGTTGAAGCGATACACTCTGTTCAGTGCAAACAATGAAAAGCAATGCACCGATTTTTTTAAAAGGTTCATCATCACTGATTCTTCGTGTTTTCTTGGGAGGAACTGAGCTTTGATATGTGTATGATGATGAATTTGAATAATATTAGGATTACTTTTCCCCTAAAAATGTACGATATATGAAGGAATTTTAGTTTGAAAGAAACAATTACCGGACCAGTTGTTATTGTGCAAACTGCAACACAGTCTTTTGATCCTGGTAAGACATACCTCTCAGTATTTTAATCATTGCCCTGAAGTCGTCTCTCTCTATTCGAAACTTCTTACTTATCTTGTCGTATGCAGCGAAAATGCCTCGTCAGGTGATGCCTGAGCCTCCGGCTTCACTGTTTCACTGGAGCTGCTGGTTACTGGCCTTGAATTCGACGTCAGTAATCTCAGCCCTCTCTATTCCAACACTCGTTTCTGCCACGATGAGTCACTATGTTTCTAGAGTTCCCACTAGTGATTTTTCAAAGCCAAAAACCGTCCAGAAGGCGAAGAGCTTTTCATTTTTGGGCCAGCTCACTTTAGCTACCGGTATGGCAGTAAATGAAAAGTTTCATACCTCATAAAGCAGTATACTTCTTAGCATTAGAGTGAAGTATAAATGTAAAACAGAAATCCTGTTAACTGAACGGTTCACAGCCTTAATTGCAGCTTCATATGGCAAACGCATGCAGGATTTGATGAGTGTAATATATTTTAGGTAGCTTGCTAAGCAGACATAAGCGCATTCCTACTAATCACACTTTGGATTGCTGTAGTTTGAGAATGATTTCATAACGCAGCACTTATATAACGTGCATTACTGCTTACTGTCTTTAATATGTACAGTACAGAGACAGACACGTCCCAGTTTGACGGAAGTGACTCATAGACGTCGTTACGATGGTAATGCTGCATTAATTAGGGCATGGAGACTGTCTTGCCGTTCGCAGCAGATGAAGTCGTGGTAAAATTTAAATTTGAGCACATTAGCTCGTCACTGAGTTTTTGGGCGAATGGCAGTATTGATTGATGCCTTACCTGCGTGTCCTTATTCATGCGCTGAGAAAGCGCATAACACTTTAATATCGTTTGTCAATTTGGTGGAAATGACTTAAAATTACCCAGGCACTCAGTCGATTCAGCGAGCATCGATTCATCTGCAGATTGCATGCCTGTGTACTTTTAGCAAATCTTGGTGGAGCAAGCACTTAGCGATGATGGGCTTTGTCTGCCAAAAAGCACTATAACACAACAATCATGTTGTAAAACATCATTTAATGATAAGCACGTCGAGAATCTGGCATCTGCAATCGCTTTTCACCAGCGTAACAGCTGAGAGACTTGACTAAGCGCTTCGTCCTCGGGAGAGTCTGCAGCCACGCTGACTGAAGCATGTTCTGGTTTAAGCTTTAGTTTTTAACTTCATCGGCGTGTTCAGGAGCTCGTAAGTGGTCGCCCATGAATTAAACGTGGCAGCAAATGAATTAAGCTGGCCTTAAGTCAGGCCTTCCCTTTTATTTTATATTTACCTTAGAATAGAGTGGAGCTCGGAAATTCGAATGCTTCCTTATCCATGCATCGACTGCTCCATTCAAGATTTTTTTTCACCCTCAGATTTTAACAGAAATTTAGACTTAGAACATCTGTAAACATTGGACTGTGGTAGCCTAGCTTTCAAACCCCATCACTTCCAAGCTGCCTCTGTTGGGTCCTTGAGTCAAGGTCGTTAACCCACAATTGCTTGTATTGTAAGACGGTATCCATTGTAAGTCGGTCTGGATAAGGGCGTCTGCTAAATGCTGTAAATGTAAAC
Source organism: Parotocinclus haroldoi (assembly GCA_034779995.1). Lineage (NCBI taxonomy): Eukaryota > Metazoa > Chordata > Actinopteri > Siluriformes > Loricariidae > Parotocinclus > Parotocinclus haroldoi. Next base: position 15,935 of record JAUZST010011580.1, read on the forward strand.
GTAAACCTGTATGACCTTGCCTCAGGGTGTGTTAATCCAACAAAATCCAATTTAGAACGGCCCTGCAGAACCTATCAAGCTCAAATTCTGAGGTTCCACTGTATGTGCTATCATGGACTGTGGAAGCGTTGCCGTAAAGCCACTGGACTTTTGACCAGAAGGTCCAGATTTCAAGGCTCAGGACTTGTAGGTGGTACAAGTGATCCGACGCAGCAGTGCAGTCACTGTGGATAAAGAGCGGGAAATGTAAATGAACTCTGTGAAGTCCGGGAGATTTGAAGCTATGCCTTTGCTTAAACAAAGAGCTAATGTGCAGATTGTCTGGACACGCTCGGTGGACTCTGAGCAGGACGTAATTTGTTTGGTGGATGGAATTCGGTTTGCTTTCTCAAACGCTTCGCAGCACAGAGAGAAAAGCTTCTGATATGATGTATGGTTGGAATTAATTCTCAAAGAGGTGTGTCAGTGGGAAAACAGACTAATTCTTCTGAATGTTACTGTTACGTTGTGGACGTGTATTGTAGTTTGGTGTAAATGGTGGTCACCATTGCTTTTCTGGTAGCTATGATGATCACTATTGTGGAATGGTATGATCATATAATGATCATCAGGACGAGTTCTGGAATGGGTGTGATGGTAGCCAGAATGGAATGTGCACTAGGATAGGTGTTTGTATGGAGGGTATGATGGGATGTAGGATAGGTGTTTGTATGGATAGGTGTTTGTATGGTGGGTATGATGGGATGTAGGATAGGTGTTTGTATGGAGAGTATGATGGGATGTAGGATAGGTGTTTGTATGGATAGGTGTTTGTATGGAGAGTATGATGGGATGTAGGATAGGTGTTTGTATGGAGAGTATGATGGGATGTAGGATAGGTGTTTGTATGGAGAGTATGATGGGATGTAGGATGTAGGAGAGTTGCTGTTGTGAGTTTCTTGGTGATCAATAAGGGATTGGCTGGATGGATGGCACCAAGGTGACTGCTGGTTAAGTGGGCGGGATAAATGCTGGTATGGTGGGTATGCTGTAACACTAGGGTAGATGCTGGTATGATGGGTATGATGGGCTGGTGTGGTGACCGTTACGGGATGTTGTGGAGAGCATAATGGTCAGTGAGATATGTAGGATAACTAGTATAATCATTACCACCATTTGTACTGGTATGGTGATTATAATTATAATATAAGCTTATATTGCTGAACTTTGGGGGTTAGAAGCTTAACAGCGGACCAGCACTAACCAGCATAAACTGGCTTTCTAACAGAAAAAATCCAGTTGAGGCTGTGAATGGTTTTATCATGGGTTAAGGGGATATTTACCTACAGTAGCTTCTCTGAGAGTATTCTCTACACATGGAGTATTAAAGTAATCCAGTTTTTTTCTGATCACAGATAATAAGACTACTGAAACACTGATTTGAAATAGATACAATTAAAATTGTATAGAGTTTGTACTCGCTTCTGCTAACTAGCACCATTTAGTCTTTTAAAAAGAAATCTTTTTATCTTTTTAAAGAAAGTTTTTAGGGAAAAAAGATGGGTTTTCTAATCAATCCTCATGCATGAAAGCAACGTTTCTGTATTTCTGTAGTTAAATATTGATGCATGTTGTACAGTTCATACAGACCTGTTTGAGTCAGAACGTGGCTTCTTGTAACCTTGGCAATAAGGTAACAAGCAAACTCATCATCTTTTTATTCAGAGCTGGAGTGAACCATGTCGTATTCATGCAGGAGAAGTGTCTGAAAACGTGATTGGACCAGCAGATGGAGGGCAGATCCGATTTCAGGCTAATAAGCTGAATGTTATAAAGGAGTTCAGATCCTCATGAATTATTACAGGGTACAAACGTTGCCTTTTTATAGGGTTTCAGTAAATAGGGCAAAAACAGGTCGTGTTTTAATCCGAAATCAGTTATCATAGCAATCTGGGATTGAAACTTAAATCAAATGAAAGAGTAAGAACTTGTATAAAACACCATGTGTTCACTCAAATTACACCGTATTTATTCATTCATTCGTTTGCATGCACGTTTAATCCAGTTCAGAGCTGATGGGACCGGGGCTGTGAAAAAGCAAAAGAAATAAAAATGTAAAAATGAACAAAAACTGGCCAAAATGACATGAAAATGTGTGTTTTAAGCGTCTGGCCATGGGTTAAGCATGTTTTACTTACAGTGCTCACAAAGATTAGGGGATATTTCATGAATTTGTGCAGAGTATAGTTTGATTTCTTAACATAAGCAATAATACTACGACTAATACTAAAACTAATTCTTAAATATTCAATTCAAATGTATTTATATAGTGCTTTTAACAATGGTACATTGTCTCAAAGCAGCTTTACAACATTATATTAGTTTATCTTAAAAGGTCAATCCCAAGTTGAGCAAGGCTAGGGCGGCAGTGGCAAGGAAAAACTCCCTGAAAGTGGTAGGAAGAAACCTCGGGAGGAACCAAGACTCAGCAGGTGACCCGACCTCCATGGGTGACCTAAATGTTAATTCAATAAATACTTATTAAGTATATTAAATTATAGGTAAATATTTCAATCAAATAACAAACCAATAATACAATTTAAATTAGTAGTTAAAAAAGAAACTAAATTATATCAAAGTAGATTGTAAATATGATTAAGTCATTATTTTATATGTTAAATTCAGACAGAGGAATCAGTATAACTTGGTTGGTGACTTTTTGTGCTTAATTCTAGCCAACATTGAATTTCAAATTTTCCCATGCCTTCTAATACAAAAATCTCCGATAAGAGAAAATATTTATTGGCTTGATATAAGATTTAACTTGCTTTTTGATTTTTTGCAGCTTAATGAGGACGGATGCAGCCCATCACAGGGCGCATTATGGTCCTCTCAAGGTTTTTTCCTTGCCACTGTCACCCTGGCCTTGTTCATTGGTTCTGTGGGATTCGATATATGTAAAGCTTTGGAAAAAAAAATTGTTTTTGACATGCACACACCAGCACTTTAGAGAGGCAGCTTGACCTAAGAAACACTCATGCAGGAACAGGGAGAACATGCAAAATCCACACTGAGGCTTTCTGGAGTTTGGAGGTTATGGGGCTAACCACTGTGCTACCACACCGAAGCTAATCTGGTTTGTGCAAAACTTTTGGCACCACCTATCAAAGGATAAAGATTTGTTTAATAAAAAAAAAGATGGTAACTGAATCTGTGAAGAATAAACCAAAGTCTGAGCGTTATGTTTATTTATATGTGTATTTAATGGCAAACTTTAAACTATATTAGACAACTATAAAAACTATATTAAACTGTTTTTTTTTTTTTTAAAAAGAAAAACTGTTGTTTAGTCTGGAATGAATAACCTAACACACAAGTTAATACAAGTACAATATTTCTATCATTGTGGGGACTCCTAACCTCAGCAACCAGCAAGGTCTTTTGGCACCTTTTGGTTTTTCCAAATAACGATAATAAATGTCAGATTACTTGACCTTTGTTTGGACAGCCGGTCCTCACAGTGTAAGCTAAACGTAGACCCAACGCACACAGACCGAATTTACTGTAATTTTTAACCTGGGACAGATGATGCAGTGTCAGGATTCTTTTTGTTTCTTCCAGATTTTTTTCTTGCAGACCAACGTCAAGTGTAGTAAAACCTAAGATGTTAGAGAAGTGGAACTAAAAGGGAACATGTCCAACTCCTCATCGTATTCATCAGCTGAGTGACTCTGACATCACCGTGCCTTCAAAGCCTCCGGGAATTCGTCTCGGTGCGGCACAATACGGGCTTCAAATAAACTGAAAGAGCGTACAGTCTATAGATCAATGCCAGGAGTGTGCTTCCGAGACACTGTTTTTATTAAACGTCCTCCCGTCATGTTAAATGCACCTGAGCTGTACGTCACTTAAGCAAAGTCGTTAATCACACACACTGCATTATAGCATACACACGGCTAAATACGGACTGCAGGATACGCTTCACTGTGGTCTGAGATCAGAACGATCTGATGTGACTGACTGAAATGACACTAAAATGTGGGAAAAGCTTCCCGCGTACGGTGGGAAACAAGGGCCCAGAGTGAGGCGCAAAATCCAGCGCACCACACTCCAGGACAAACATCACCTCGCCAAAGGTGGAGCACGTACCAGAGAGGTTCATACACATCTTGGAACAGGTCTTTACCAAAACAACGCACAGTGGACGGCCCATTTGAAATTGTTTGCTCATAAATTCTAGGCAAAAAAAAAATTGTACATATTATATTAATTTATTTTAGTATTAAATTATGTTCTGTATGTCATATCAGTGTTTAGGTACGATTTCAGACACCCCCTCAAGCCAATTCAAGGTTCACTTTACTGCCACTTATTTCATATATTCATTGGCTATTGGATATTGTTATTGTATTACGTTCCTTTGCTTTATTCATCCTTTCGATTATTAATTTCTTACAAATATAGGCGTAAATAAGGCGACTGCATCTCAAGGAGAAATTAGATTCGGACATGGAACAAAGCAGCCTACTGGAGCCAAAGTGAAGTTCAGCTCCTGAGGTTTCACTGTATGTGCGTTCTAGCATGTTTCTGGACTTAGCATTTTCTCCACCAGGTTATGCCCTGGTCCCCAGGTCCCAGTTATCCCAGTTCCTTCAGGTCGTGTCCGTATCCCTACTTGTTCTGCTTTGTCAGGGGCTTCGGCTTGTACCTCGGATTACATGTCCAATTGCTCAATGCCACGGTTACGATCCCCTGCTCTGCCAGATGCCTTTAGCCTTCTGATATGTTGAGTTTTGACCGTGAACGTCCTGAGCACACAGAGAGTGTACTGCAGTATCTGGTCCCACGCTGAGCAAAGCTCATGCTAAGCTCATCTTTAGCCCATAGCTGCATATCGATAATGACATATCTCACTGCATTATGATGGAACGTCCTGTTGTTCTAGACTAGGCCTCCAGAGCTCAGTGGATGAGACGCAGGTACTCCGACGCGTGCTGTTTAAAAACCACCAGGACATCGACTGCAATTTGGTTTAAAGGCGACCAGCTTAGTGTACAGCTGAGCTCATTTTAGAGAGAGGCCACCATCAAGGCTCATCGGGGAAATTACAGGCCTAAGGAGGCTGTCTGAAAGCGAGGGCCAGTAAAGCACAGCGGCCTCTCCTGTATTACATTAACCGCAGTGCCACTCATTTGTAAAGTGTCACCCTCTCGCCGCCTGTAAACAGAAACATTGAATCTGCCGGATCCACTGCAGCAGATCGAGCTTTTAGAGAGAGCAGCAATGCACGCCGATGTAGAGGTTCATCAGCAGGACCTCAGATACTATCGCGGCCGTTCGGTGAAGCCCAGGTTGAATTTATTTTAGCTGGAATGCTAACCGGAAGGTTGTGAGAGCTAATTCTGTAGCTACTACGCTGTTACTTATGGGATCTAAGGGTTACACTTGCTGAATGAAAATGGATATATTTTGTCGATTTTGTGCATTCTGAACAGCTAAAGGGAACGGAATTTTACGGTCCTTCCTTTATCAGATTCAATTTGTATGCCAATTCAAAGAGCAAAACATGCAAATCAGACAGCCTCGGTCTAGTCTCTGTCTGATTTGGACTCGGACTAGTCTCTGTCTTGGGGTAAGCTGGACCAGCCAACTAAAGGTGCTAACATTAATGATCAACTTTGTTCTGCCCACCCAGCAATTCAGCTATCTATCAAAGGCACACACACATGCGCACAGTCTCTATGGACCACTTTAGAGACATCACTTAACCACACATGTCATTGGACTGTGGGAGGAAACCGGAGTACCCGGAGTAAACCCACACAGACACATTGAGGACATGCAGACTCCACACAGAAAGGACCCAGGCCGCTCCGCCCTGGGATTGAACCCGGGACCTTCTTGCTGTGAGGCAGCGGTGCCAGCCCCCCAAACCCCCCCCCACGTGCCCCAGTGCTGCTCATTACTGTAGTATGATGAAAAATTGATAATAAATAACGTAACATAGTTCCTACTTATGCATGTAATTATTTTACAATAAAATAAGTCAATACTGGAAAAAAGTAAACAAAGTCAAAGATCCAAGTGAAGTTCATATTTATGGCAGTTTAAAATATGCACGTTAAACCCTTTTTCATTTAACCAGATGTTTACGGCTGCAACACCTGGAGTTAAAAGATTTTAAGTACCTGTTATAATTTGTCTGAATTATTTAGGTCCATTAATGTCCGTTTAAAGCACATGGACGTTGATCGTTGGACAGTCGAAGGCAAAAAAGTCTGGGCTTTACTAAACCCAAGAACAAAAACGCGACCTAATGCAATCTGATACGGGGAAACCAAACATTTTTTTTAACTGCACGTCTCTAGTCGAGAAAACCAAACCAATACCTGTGTGCTAAATTATTCATTTGTCATACCGTCGTGGTTGTAAATAGACATTTAATTTGTCAAAAATACAAACTGTTCATAGAGACTCTGTATAAATATTTAATTCAGCTCCCACACCACTGAGGAGAGAGCTGCATAATCCAGGCCAAATAAAAGGCTGCATGAGTGACACCGTATATCCCTGTTAGAGAGGCGTGCTCTTTATGCAGCAAGTGTTACGGAATGAAAAGCCAAAGTTCATTACGGTACGCGCATCCATTTCCCTAACCTCGCTATTAAAAGCTTGATCGTTTGTCTAAAAAACGGCTTGATTTGCTCTAATTACTCAGTGCTTGTGTGTTTTGCGAGCGATGGCTCCCTCAGGCCTTTTCCTTCCACCAGGAAGAATTGCAGCTGTTGCTCACTGTGCTGTCTCTTTCACAGGTGTTCTCGAGGCTTTTATTTCTACATTATTTAAAACACCAGGGACCTCCTGCAGGAGAAATGTGCCGAGCATCGATTGAACATGCCGGCGCAAACGCAGCCGTCGCCTGCTGAATAAATTGCCGGTGATGGAGCCGGTTTCATTCTTTTCTCTCTGTCCTGTTGTGTTGTTGCAGACACATCGAGAACTGGACAGGACTGCAGATCCTGAAGGACGTGGACATGGAGCTGTACACTGGACTGCAGCGCCTGTGAGTACAACACCATCATCCAGCTCCTGCGCTCTACATACATAGATTGATACAAGATAGTAAAGCACTGGGCTTTTCCCCTTACCAATATGAAAAAAAAGTGCTTCCTTCATGCATACCCGTCCAAAAAGACCAGTCCTGAGCATAAATTAGGGCATATTTCATTTTAATACGTACGAGCCGTATACTTACCAAGCTTTCTTCTGATTTCCGTTCAGTTTTTTACTACTGCATAGACATTTAACGTATTTTCTGTATGTTTTTTTCCAATAAAGAGACTGAGAAATAATTATTTATATCCATTATATCTTATATACAGGTAAAACTATGGTATACCTTCTCTACTGGTGGCCTAAGACTTTTGCACAATACCGTTCGCTGCCTCAAAGCTCTCCAAACGCTCGTACTTCCAGATGCAGATCAGACCTCCAGAGCACAAGCTTAGGCAAAACTTTGGGTGCCCCTGCTCTCAGAACGTTACGCATAAATATTGGATTTTTCTGCTAGTATGCTTCAGAGACCCCCCGACCCTGACTAGGAATAGCAGGTAGCTAAGAAGCATAAACATAATATGCAAACTAATACACAGCCAAATTATTACAAACAATGCTCATTACAGGACTGTTTTCATAATGAGCACATTTCCAAAGGCAACAACCCATTATAATCAAGCACAAGGTGGGAAATTGTCACTTTATGCAAACGTCCTGCAGTGCTACCCTGAAGATAATTGCAAATAAGTATCGAATTTAAAGAAAACAAAAAAGGCAATAAGAAGCAAGGCCATTTTATTTGTGAATCATCTTACATATTTACATAAAAGGGAGGTGAAATAAAATAAACAAAAGAATGCAAAAACTGAAATTCATGGTCTATGAGTACTTCATTCTGGTTCCGAACCTCGTTTGGACTGGGTCCTGTCTTGTCCTGGGGGTAAGGGGGACTCAGTTAGTTTACTTTTACCTTTGTTGTTTTTTTTTTCTTTGAGGACAGATTCAGATGTTGTGATTAACAGTTATTTTTTAAATGTAATAATAAAATGGATGGATTGGATGTTGTTGATTACATTCAGGCCATTTTACGTGGTGATCCTGATCCTGAGGTTTGATCCTTAATATAATGTAATGTAATGTAATGTAATGTAATGTAATATAATATAATATAACCATAACCCTAACCCCTAACCCCTAACCCCTAACCCTAATATATTATTTAAATAATATAATAAATGTGGATGGATATCCCTCCTCTCCCAAGCAATAGAGTGTTATAGAGTATAGAGTATTAATAGAGTATATAGAGTATTAATTTGATGTTTTGGTTCATTGAGCAGTTCTGAAATAGTCCAGTAGGTAAAAAGTACCGGATTATTTCTTACATTTAGTTCCACCTTAGCCGAGCTGCCTGTTCGGCCCTGGAGCAAGGCGTTTAGCCTCAACTGCTTGGTTCGTACCTTGTAAGGTTGGATCTTTTGTAAGGTCACTCTGGATAAGGTCGTGTGCTAAATGTTGAAAATGCTGAGCCCATGCTACGAGAGCTTGTAGCCTTTGAGCATGTGGACGTACCACTGAGCGTTTTTTTGACCAGCGGCACCTTGTCAAACATTGTAAGCTATCAGAAGCCTGATAATAAGGCTAACCGTGTAACAAACCGGCGCTCACATATAAGGCGTAGAACATTTTTACATCATCGGAGTGTAATAAAACGCAGTGGCGCCGCTGTCAGATTATGGCTCTCCAGGAGCCACCGTTTCTTGACGCTGCGATGGGAAATCAGCAAGGTGAAACGGTGGGCTCTGATGATATCATTATTCTAATGATTGTCTAAAAATCAGCCTGGCAGGTTCTAATGAACTGGTACCATTCTCATTTAGGAACATTTAACCTGCGATAGCCTGTTCAAATGATCAATAACGGCATGAAGCGAATGGACCGAGAGCCGATCCGGCCAATCAAACACAAATCATCCATCCATGGTCGTTGGTATTCTGACTGAACCCTGTTTATTTACAGCGTATGACGATGTAATGAGCTTTCCATTTTCACGCCGCTGTGTTTTTTATTGCAGGACCATCACAAACTGCAACCTACGGACCATTCAGGCTCGTGCTTTTGCACAAAATCCTCATCTACGCTACATGTGAGTAAAACTGACCTTCACTTTGACCTTTTAAAGGTCACCGATGAATCTAAGCAGGAGGATTTTTTTTTACATTTTTAAGAAACCAAACTCTTCTTGAAATGTCTCGCTTTATCTAGTGAGGTAACTACATCAGCTGCGGCTTTTATTTTATTTACAGAGTTGGATTTTATAGCGCTGTTGGTCCCTTTTTGAATTATTTTAAGCTAGATTAATTTATTGGCTGTAGCTCTTTAATAACGTATTTGTCTCTTTAGATTTGACCACTTGTGTCACTTCTGAAAGCTCTTTAAGACCTCTATAATTATTATTATTAGTATTATTATTATTCTTGTTGTTGTTGTTATTTGTATTATTATTATTATTGTTATTATTATTATTATTAGTAGTAGTAGTAGTAGTAGTAGTACTGTTATTTGTATTATTATTATTATTACTTGTAGTAGTAGTATTTGTATTATTATTATTATTAGTAGTAGTAGTAGTAGTATTGTTATTTGTATTATTATTATTATTATTATTATTATTATTATTATTTGTAGTAGTAGTAGTATTTGTATTATTATGATTATTATTATTATTATTTGTAGTAGTAGTATTGTTATTTGTATTATTATTATTATTACTTGTAGTAGTAGTATTTGTATTATTATTATTAGTAGTAGTAGTATTGTTATTTGTATTATTATTATTATTATTATTTGTAGTAGTAGTATTGTTGTTGTTGTTGTTATTATTATTATTATTATTATTATTATTAGTAGTAGTAGTAGTAGTAGTAGTATTGTTATTTGTATTATTATGATTATGATTATTATTATTATTATTAGTAGTAGTAGTAGTAGTATTGTTATTTGTATTATTGTTATTATTATTTGTAGTAGTGTTGTTGTTGTTGTTGTTATTATTATTATTATTATTTGTAGTAGTAGTATTGTTATTTGTATTATTATTATCACTTGTAGTAGTAGTATTTGTATTATTATTATTATTATTAGTAGTAGTAGTAGTAGTAGTAGTATTGTTATTTGTATTATTGTTATTATTATTTGTAGTAGTAGTAGTGTTGTTGTTGTTATTATTATTATTATTTGTAGTAGTAGTAGTAACATATTTCTTGTAAGAATCTCATAGAAATGTTTTTTTTATTGTAGTAACTATTTTTCTGTTTGTTGAAGCTCTTATACTAAAGTATTATTAGTAACAGCAGGAGTTACTGGTTTTATTTGGTTATAAATTGCATTGAGCAGAAGGATTTTTTATGTTTGAAAGCGAATATTTGTTTCCTGCACATATGTGCTGTACGTGTGTGTGTGTGTGTGTGTGTGTGTGTGTGTGTGTGTGTATGCATCGGTGCTGCTTTACTTTGTGCTATATTATTGTTATTATTATTTATTTATTTATTTTGGCTAAAGCTCTTGGGTTCACTCATTTGTCTCTTTAGCTTTACCTCTTTTTTTAGAAGCTCTTTATGATCTATGCTGTTATTATTAAAATTTTGTCGTTTTAGCTTTTAAAGTCTCCTTATGGTTTATATTTTTTAACATTCGTGTATTTATTATCTAGCTGATAGCATTTTGTTTTCTTCGGTTCTGCAGCAGCTTTTACTGACTGTGTTGCTTTTTAAGCTCTTTTATATTTATCTCTTTAAGTAAGAACACACATTGTGCTGCTGGAAGCTTTGTAACTTCTTTATTATTATAAACATATTATTTCAATAGTAATAGAAGCACGTTTACCTTTTGAAAGCTATCGTGGGTCATTTGAGTAGAATTTTGTGCTGTTTCCTTAATGGGCTGGTCCGTGTTGCTGGTATTGTGTGTGTAGTTTGTGACTGTCCACCCAGCTCTGTTAAAGGTATTTATTTGGGTTCAAATTAAAAAAGAAATCCAAAATGTTGTTGAAATATTTCCTGTCCAGTAAAGTAACGTTGATCCTTTTTTTTTTTGTTTCTTTCGTTTTCCTCATCTGATTTTTCATTTTAATGTGGTATCAGTCCTCTGTCCTCTCAGTCCCATTCTCCCATTGGCTCCGTGGTTCATATCTAAGGCTTGAAGTGGGAGGAAACTGGCTTCAGTCCGGCTGATCGGACAGGCTGAGCTGTTGTAGCTCATCAGCATGTAATGAATGGGATAAAAGTCATTAAGAGGCTGCCTTCACTTGAGTCACAAATGGAGCAGATGGACATGCTAATTGTGGTGTCGTTAAGGACAAGCACGGGAGCCTCAGAGCCAAAGCTACTGAAGGCCTACGTCTTATTGTCTATTGAAGGTATACGTGAACGTGGACCGGCCCGTTTCTGTTAGGAAAGTTAGAGCGCATTTCCCAACGTTTATGGCAGACAAGAAGGATCGTTAAATGGCGTGCTTTGAATGACGTGAAATGCCCGGCTCTACACCGATTCAAAGCCATCGTTGGGCGAGACGGGACTCTTGATCTCTGATGATCTGATGATCTCTGCTGATGATCCTAGAATGAAACAGAGGATTTACTTTCACGGCCTCCGAGTCCAAAAGGCAAAGCTTTAAGCCGCACCGTCCAGCACCAGGCATTAAGCGTCCGAGGTTTGTGTTCAGCTCCTCAACCTTGAGCGCACAATTAATGAGGCTTTTGGGAAAAGCTGAGATCCTAGAAGAAGCGTTTATGACTCTAAAGTCCAATAGTGGTGCTTTACACCACTCCAGCCAGCACTGGCCACTGAATATTTCAACCTTGGGCTTGACTTATTGGAAATCCAATACACTGAGCTCTTGACAAACAATGCAGCGTTGAAGATATTATAATCATGTCCATGGATCAACGGTAGTGACTCGGTCCTCCCAAGGCTTCTTTATTTTAGCATTTCGGGAGCTTTTCCTTTCCACTGTCAGCCTAGGCTTTCTCAATTTGGGACTGGCCTTATTATATAATATTGTAAAGATGCTTTGAGACAATGGGCCGTTGTAAAAAAAAGAGCTATAGAAATAAATCTGGCTTGACTTGACTTGGTGGTTTAGCCCATTTTCACGCTGTAGCAGGACAGAAAGGGCTTGTCGGAATTTGGCATCCTATAACAATGCCTCGTTGAAAGTCGCCGAGGTCATGAGCTACTTTGCAGTCCGTGTTTGTCTAAGGAGATTAAATGCTCGACTTTATACACCTGGTATCAATCCACCTGAAGGAATGCCTCACTTTTATCTCTTCTACTCCGGATCCGTTTGATGCTTCTGAAGACCTCACTCCATCTGGTCGGTCAGATTTAGCGTGTCCTTTACCCCCTCGCATTAAGGCGCTATAAATCTGAAGGGCTTATTGTCATAGGGGAAGAGGAAAGGTCAGGTCCTGCTGGGAGGCCTGAAAACTCCGTCTCTCATTAAGTCCCAGCCTACGTAATGCTTTGTTAGGAAATGTCACTTTAGCCAAAGTCTTTTCAATGTCACCTCATTTAGTCAGGGCCAATTATAAAGTGTTTACCCTCACCTGACTCCTGGCAGTCTACTTCCGCACCACAATGTTCCTCATGGGACGCGTTTCCGAGAAATTCCACAGAATTTAGATTAGGTTTTAAAATATGACCGTAATTGCAGGGGAACAAAAAAATCGAACCTGGTGTCGACACTGAGATGTATCAGCGACTTTAATAAGGTACTACATCAGGTACAATGCTAACACGGTCAGGGAATTTAAATGGAAAAGTATCATGTTAAAGTTTACAGACCTCGTGGATTAAGCGTAGGCTAGTACTCAGCTGGAACAACAAAGGTGAGTCAGCAACAGAAAAAAAAATTGTTTTAAGACTAATCTATAATAATAAACCAGACTTCGTATTTTACCCCCGGTCAAGGTCACAGGGGAGGGTCCGGAGCTTCCAGGGTCTGGAGAACGTCAAAGTCAAAATTGATTTATCTTGCTTTTTACAGTGGAGACTTTGTCACGAAGGCAGGGGCGAAATTGATCTCCCAGTTTCCCCAGTTATCTCCCAGTACTTTACTTAAAGGTTTTTTAAAAGATACCGAAATTAGTGTTTCTTCAATCGGACTCATTCCTTCTTGGTTGTGTGCAGCCAAAAAGGTTTGTTTATTTATGTTTATATTCTATCGTGCCCGTTGCTATTTCAGTACTACTATGTGTTATAAGTTAAGGCTTCATATGATACGTTGAATAACGCGAACGGATAAAAAAAAAAAGAATGAATAACCTTATATATAATAATAAAAAAGGACCAGAAGAACAAGTAGACTATGTGTAGGTCAGCGACTCGTTTTACAGATCATAATGCAGTGGATAAACAAAGTACACTTCGTAGAAAACAAGTAATTTGATTTTTGTAATGCGTTTCTATGTACCACATTACCCCAAAAACGACTTAAACTATGGTTAAGTTTACGGTAAAACTGGACCTGTTTGGTAATATATTAGAAACTGTTTTGGATCGGCTTAATCAAGAATTAGCATTCACCTGTGATACCTGCGGCAGGAATCGCAATACTTCCTAAATCTTATGTGTAGTGTCTTTATTAAGAGGAGTGTAGCCGAAACGAGTGTTAAGTTCTGGAGCTCTTGATCGGGCTCCAGGTATCTGGATAGTGTCAGAGCAAATGAGGTCATTTTAGTCCAGTGGTCATGTAGTGAATTAACTCACAGCGATAGCTACTGACTCATTTTTATAGCGCTGCAATGATGCAATCGAAGAAATACTAATAACAGCACGGCACTTAGCTTTCCCTCGCTACGACTTTTGTGTCCCATCACCGTGTCCTCTATCAGGCTGGCTGTAAACCTGCAGCGAAAGGTTAACGCGACCTATTTTGGTGTTTCTGAATGCCTGGTAAAGGTTCAGACCTCACTCATGGTTCTGCTCAGACCTATTTCAGGTTTACTTCAAACACCTTGGTGAATTTCAGTCTATAATCGAATGGAAATGGAAGCAACAGCCTTTGATATGGGACTAAACTAAGCTGAAGATAAGCTCTCTGGAGAATATTTTCCTAATCCTTGCTTACGCCTCTTTTCGACTTAATATCACACCAGTCCGGTCAGGTCAGGATTCTCGATCGGTGTTAGGCCCAGTTCAGAATTCAGCTGCACTGTTTTCACCAAAAGATTTTTTCGTTACGTTTCAGTGTTGGGGCGAGATCCAGCAAGCCAGAGACAGACAGAGCAAAGAGCGAGTGGCTGACTTCATATTTACCACACTGGTGAGGGAATAAAGCAAAACGTACTCTGAAGGTCCAGTAGAGGTCCGGACCTCACTGATGGTCCTGCACTGAGCCGTGCTCCTCCTGAGATCTCACTGTCCCTTCAGATCGATGTCGTTCTTGGCGTGCCGCCTTCAGACAGGAAGTGAGCAGGCCAGTCTTCAAAAGACGGAGACGTGTTTTGACTCGCAGCGTGTATTTAGGAACAGCAGGGTGATGGGCTAATAGCTGCAGCTGCGGGATAAGGATACAGCAGCTGGACCCCTGCAGGAGGCCGTCTCAGCCCCCTGGCGACACTGTGCGTGGATCAATAGCGGCTCTTACAAGTGTTCCAGTCTCTCTTTAAAGCATGCGCCAGCCTCGGGGGACGTGCTTACTCCCCGTAGCCGATAAACACTAAGATGTCGTCTTGGCGTGGGGGAATCCCTGGTGAAATGGCTTCTCGCTCTTTGACACGTCAAGATGCCGCGATTGTGCTTTTTTTCTGGCGAGCCGAAGGCTTTCGGCGCGAGGATCCGCTGAGCGAGCAGCGACAACAGCGCCGTAATTGACAGACGAGTCAATCCCTGTAGATCCCCTTCTGCTGGTGGCAGCGTCGGCTAAAATAACAATGCAGCGTTAGAAGGTCTAGATGAGACGGGGGTGGATTGTCTGCCTTTGACAGAAGTCCGCTGAAACTTTTGCATGCGAGGCTTTGAGACAATGCAGGGGATCAGCTGTGGTCTGGAAGAAGGATTTCTCAGACCTAGGAGTCGCTGAAGAACACGTCTTTTATCCAGACCTCTCTGATCGTCGCCGAGACGCGTCTCAGGCCTTCTCGCTCATCAGACTCGGCTTCTTAGTTGATTTTTGCAGTCAGACTCCTTCTGTTTGTACATCTCTGTTCCCTTAAGAGCAGGAACTTTTTTTTGCCGTCTCTTTGTGATTGCATGAATTACTCTAACAAGGACGATCTGCTGACCCATTTTCACCAATTTTGTAGGACTCAGAAGTTTCGAACACACTAATTCTTCTCTAAATCATCTGTCAGAGCCAATCTGGGCTGAACTAAATGAAGGTGGCTTAGCGGTTGAGACTCCGGATTAGTAACTAAAGGAAAGGTTGCGAGTTCAAATCCAGGCCGTGCACAACCCTCAGTTTGAGTTATATAATATTAATATTATTGGCAAATGTTATGCCTTCTTTATTACGGATTAAGGAACGGCCAACCCAGGGCTTTTACGCAGATCTAAGACATCAGGGGATTACCTGAAACCAATATTTATATCATATACACTGCTGTGATAAACAAAATATTAATAACATAACTGTGAGAAATCTAACCAGAACATACTGTGGTTTGTGGTTTGAAAAAAACGTTTTTCAAATTTTGTTGCCAAATATCTGTCATTTCCAAGTTTCTTTTCCAATAACGACATCTTGCCCTTTGCTCACCTTTTTACGCTGCTTGTGGAAGAAAGCAGTACGAGTGTGTCGACCTAAAAAAGCAAACTATTTTTACTTACACGTCTAAGAAACTTGAGGAGGTCAAGCCATCTTTTTGAGTTTTGGTCCCCCCACGGCTTAAAGTTTTTCCTAGTCACTGTCACCTTAGGTTTGCTCAGTTTGGAATTGGAAGGTAGTCGAAAATGGTAAAGCAGTAAATCTTTGAGACAATGCTCC
Source organism: Parotocinclus haroldoi (assembly GCA_034779995.1). Lineage (NCBI taxonomy): Eukaryota > Metazoa > Chordata > Actinopteri > Siluriformes > Loricariidae > Parotocinclus > Parotocinclus haroldoi. Next base: position 31,955 of record JAUZST010011580.1, read on the forward strand.
ACTGCAAAAAGTGCTATAGATAAATCTGACTTGAACTGATTTTATAATCTTGAGATGGAGAAATCATTTGGCTCGAGCACTTATGGCACCCGTAATGATGCCCTAGTTGTTGATGATGTGTGGTACCGAATTCTGACCGTTTTATTAAAATACGTAATACATAATATTTCATAATGCAAAATGTTCAGACTGGGATCAGTAAATCATCCACCCCGGCTTCCTTAGCGACCATCCATTGTGGTGCAACTAGGATTCAGATAAAAGTCCGTTTATTATCTTACTCTAACTGGAGAACTACGATTCTGAAGCGGCTTACCCAGCAATCAGTTTTCCTATTAAAGCCACAATCAAGCGTTTCAGTCGACGCAGCAGTCGGCCTGCCGCTTTGTTTCCACGTTTTATTGATTGCGACGAACGTTACTCAAAAGGTTGCTTCGGCTCGCAGTTGTGTTGACTGGTTGCAATTTACAAATAAGGTATCTGATAGCTTTTAGGACTAAGTGGGTGGAATTTGGAGAATGATTTGCTGGCGTCGTTCACACTATGAGTAAAATGGATGCTTGATTTTCTTCACCATCTTCATTGGTCCCTACGCTGGTGCTACGAGAGTCTGCACTCTCCAAGCCTATGAGAAGGCTTTTAACTAGATTAAGAGACATGACTGTGGGGCCATCTCCAATTAAAGGCATTCCAATTCATTTCAAAAAGTGAGGTAGAAGTCACAGATCCTTGAAGGCTAATGCCTAAAAACTTTAAGTACAGTACCGAAATGCTTGTACTTTTACTAATTAGTGGCTCTTCCATTAAGCATTGTCGTGCTAAAACAAGAAGAGGATCTCCGGCAACAGTTGCGAGGAGTTCGAGCTCTAAAAAGGGCACCTAGTTTGGGCAGGTGGCGCTCTCCTGGCACGCAACCAAACCATGGCGCTAGATCACCTTGTCCAAACAGAACGTGTTTCGCGACGGTTTGAAACGAAACTTTAGCCATTTCAACTGGTAATATTTCAAAAGAAGGACATCTGCTCGTGAGTACTGCTCTCGTGGAGACTCTGATGAGCTTTGAGCCAGCATTATGGGGTCAGTGCCAGGGTTGTGGAGGAGGAGGAGGAGGAGAAGGAGGAGGTGGAGGAGGAGGATCTTTGGACTGTTCCATATCACAAGCACATGCTGCACTGCAGCTTCCTATATCCTCTTGCTGACAAAGATCTTGTATTAAGTTCTATAAAAGACACGCACAAACGTTAAGACTCTAAGACATGGTTGTCCATCAACGAAGAAAAATGTTTACTATTCTTGGGGGGTGGGAGGGGGGGGGGGAGGGAAGGAATCGCTCTGTTGCTATGTGGATTATTGGATTCATAGCATGAGAAGACCATTAGATCTTTTCCTGAAGGGAAACTAGACTGCCAATGCTGATACTAGATATAAGATCAGTGCCACAGGCTTTTGAAGTTGATCAGGTCACTACTGTAATCCCTACTGGGGGGTCCTTGGTGCTTTTGGATGTTTTAGAGGGTCGGTGTCACTGTTACATGTTTTTTTTTTTTTTTTGCTTGACCAGTGAGACCGGATACAATACAGGCAATTGAGGATTAGAGGCTAAACTCGAGTGCCCATCAGTGACATCTCGGCAGTGAAGGGACATTAACTCACAACCTTCCAATCAATAGCCCAATTCCTCAAAACCTCAGCCGCTGCTGATGAGCTCTCAGGAAATTTCAGCCACTATGATTAGGTCAGCGCTGGGGTCGTGGGGGAGAAGGATGATCTTCAGTGTCTGGTGTTATCAGTTGATGGGGGTTGTGCTTTCAGCCCCCCCACCCAAAGATCCAGCAGTGACCGTGAACGCGTAACCATGCGTTTAATATTCGGATCATAATGACATTCCTGCAGATAATCGAAGTGACCGTGTAAACTGCATACTCAGATTTCCAAAATCGGATTACGGTCTAGAAATCAGATTGGGAATCTGATAAAGAGACCTGGAGTGTAGCTGGGAGACCAAGATTTTCTTTTAGGCGAATGCTGTGTGAACACGTGCTTTGATTTCAATTGATTTGTGCATGAACTGAAACGTCCTGGAAAGGGCGAGTTGCCAGATCCGCTTATTCTAAGTGACTCTTGGGCTTATTGTTCTGCAAAGTCACTTACACATATCGATCGTTGTGTGCTACAGGTTTTTGGGGTTGCTCCCTCATCATCTCTATCTCTCCAGTATTCCTAACTGGATTTGTTCAACTTCTATAGCTAAAAGGAAAATATACAGTCTTTAAGACTGATTAAGTGGTCACTCCCTGACATTATAGTGGGTTTGGGGCGGTGTTTGTTTTGTTTTTAAGCAAATTCTCTTCATTTGGCTTCCTTCCTGTAGGCCCGGGTGCTTGTCTCTGTCTGGCAACCCTGAAATTAAACGCAGCCCCCACAAAATGGCTACCAAACACTTTTTTGTGTTTTGGCTCCTCTCAGGTCTAATATTTATGCTACATTTTTTTGCTCAACCTCCAAAGTTAAAAGGAAAATTATTTACATTTTATATATATATATATTACATATAATTCTATACATTATTATAACCATTTTAATTTTTTTAACTGATCATGTGATTACTTCATTGGTAAGACCTGGTTGCTTGTTCCTCTCTTGATGTCTGGCAACCCTGAAATTAAACGCAGTACCCACAAAATGGCTACCAAACACTTTTCGTGCTCAACCTCTACAGTTAAAAGGAAAATATTTAACTTTTAAATATTTATTATTCTAATCGTTATTATTTTGAACTGATCATGTAGTCTCTTCGTTAGTCAGACCCGATTGCTTGTTTCTCTCTTGATCTCTGGCAACCCTGAAATGAAACGCAGCACCCACAAGACTCTTGCTTGAGGATGAAGACATTTGATTAATCGTCCAATGAAGGAAAAGTAAAAATAAAGAAACTGAAGTTTTCCTCGCAGCCTTCTGAGAGATTATTGGCTAGCTGCATTGTAGAAATCTGATTACTGTCCAAGTCATTATCTAATAAGTTAATCGCAAATAGTCTTCTCACCGGCAAAATCTGATTTTCTGCAGTTATTGGATTATTACGTGCACTTAAACGCACTCAGTATTTTCTTGGCAAAGCTGCCATTTGAGCGCTGGGATTTGACCACTCTGTCACCACATAACACATATATTCACTGGGCAGAGGTGATGATGGTCCGAACACAATGCATCAGATGACAATCGGTGATGTCCTGCCAGTGTTTGGAGTCCAGACTTGGTCCCGTGCTGCATTTGGATTAGATTTGATTTAGTGAATTTTGAGCTTTCCATGGACTGTACCAGGATTCCCAGGAAATTGTTCTTCTTGTCCTATGGGTAGAAATGGTGCATTTATATATAGAGATGAACAGATCAGTATTTGAGGACTTATATCCTTCCTCAAGGATAGCTTGGCAAAGTGGAGATATGCACTTGAAACCAATTAGTTACCAAATTGTCCTTTCATCAGACGAGAATCACAGTTCCTTCAGGTCAAGGTAGGCGTTCAAATTACGCCTCTCCAAAAAGAGGACCATGCCAATTCCCACTGCCATCTGCCCTCCTGTTCCAGCTCATCAGATGAGCTCAAGATGGCAGAACCAGGTGCCAGGGCATAGAGGCTCGGCAGATGACAGTTTCGAGCTGGTGCTGTGAGGTGCTGGATCGGGTCCAGGCCCAGGCTGAACTCATGGCGACAGTTGGCCGTTTATTACTGCCCTCACACACCTCCACGGCTAAAGGTGTCAGTCTCTTTCGGCTTTGGTCTGCATTCGATGCCTTTGAAGTCGATAAATAAAGCGAGGCAGACGAAACAGTTCAGCTGCAGACTCACGACCTCGGTCCATATGCGACTTCTGTTATTGGTGCAGCAATCATAAGAGATGAGAAGCCAGATTGATCCGCGCCTTTAATATGGACGAAGCGGCTGAAGGAGACCTGCTGGGTTAGAGCAGCTGCGGGAAGAGACGCTCAGGTGATCCGTCATTCGCTCAGCTTCTGAAGGCTGCAGATCTTTCATGTCCAAAATGTTTTTATTCCTGCTCCCCTCCAGGGCTCCATTAACCCGCACCATCGGCAGCGCCAGCACTCTCCGTCTTCTCAAAGCTCTCCTGGCAGGATTATATCTTAAAGTGTGATGTCCATCGTCCTGGATTCATCTCCTTCCATCATTTTACAATCATTGAAAGCTGGCTCCATCAACGCCAGCAATCAGACGTTGCGCCGTCTGAACGGTGATCCACAGGAGGCCGTGCCTATCCTCACATGCGCTACATTGGTCACTTCCCCTCCCAAAATTGCAGAATTAGGTGCTTTCTACCTAATTCTGTGGTTCTGACTTACTGAATATTTGGAAAAAATGGAGCAGACGACCATCCCTATAATCAATTGCATTACAATTTACAATTATTTATCTGAAAATGTGGAGTAGCCACCCATGAAGAAATTATAAGTTAAGTGAACAATGTCTTAACGGTGGTGGATTCAGGTTTAAAAAAAAAAGGTTTATTGCTTAAATATTTAAAACATATAGGAAAAATGCTGTGCAGTGAGGAAAAATTTAGACTAGCCAAATGATCTAGTGTCTACATCAATGGTCCCCAAACATTTTGTCCTTGGAGCCCCCCCTCACGAGTATCTAAGGATAGCTGCACCCCCAGCCTACACACACTCAGACCTAAAGATTAATGTCAAATCACTCCAGGTTGGGAACCATAGGCCTAGATAGTAACCTTCACAAACTGTACAAAGGTTTGTGTGTGTGTGTGTGTGTGTGTGTGTGTGTGTGTGTGTGTGTGTGTGTGTGTGTGTGTGTGTGTGTGTGT
>JAUZST010011581.1:0-11843 GCA_034779995.1 Parotocinclus haroldoi
CACACACACACACACACACACACACACACACACACACACACACACACACACACACACACACACACACACACTGCTTACCAGATGAAGTCGGTACAGTGGCTGCAGAAGGTCGGCTGCTTGAAGAAGCGCGCGATGAATTTATGGTCCTTGATCTCGTGCACGTTCTTTTGCCGGAGCGCGCCCTGCCGGGCGAAGCCGCGCGCGCCCCCCGCGTCTCCCCCCTCCGCTGGCTCGCTCATATCCGAACGGGGATCCGCGCTTCAGCTCCCGAAAATCCGCCGTCGAAGGCAGCGCGCAGCTACTGCTCCGCTCGAGCTCCGCTTCCCGGTCACCGCACGTCCCCGCCCCCTCCTCCCCCGCTCCCCCCGTGAGCTGATTGGACGGACTGGGGGCGGGCCACGCCCCTTTCTTATACTCGGGGTTCTAGATAGAAAACCCATGGAGAGAGAGAGAGGGGGACTGCTGCATTTTTGTTGTACGGCTCTGTGTGTGTGTGTGTGTGTGTGTGTGTGTGCGTGTGTGTGCGTGTGTGTGTGTGTGTGTGTGTCTAATAATGCACCAGTGCTGGGTTACGCCTCAAACCACACACACTTCCGTATTAAATGTAAAGAGTTACTGTACTGTGGTGTGTGGAGGCGGGAACTTCAGAACTACACTACTAAAGTCAGGTTTAAACTTAATCCTAAACCTTAATCCTAAATCCTAAATCCTAATTCTAAATCCTAAACCTAAACCTTAATTCTAAATCCTAATCCTAAACCTTAATCCTAAATCCTAAACCTTAATTATAAATCCTAATCCTAAACCTTAATCCTAAATCCTAATCTTAAATCGTAATCCTAAACCTTAATCCTAAATCATAATCCTAAACCTTAATCCTAAATCCTAATCCTAAACCTTAATCCTAAATCCTAATCCTAAACTTTAATCCTAAATCCTAATCCTAAATCCTAAACCTTAATTCTAAATCCTAAACCTAAACCTTAATCCTAAATCCTAATCTTAAATCATAATCCCAAACCTTAATCCTAAATCATAATCCTAAACCTTAATCCTAAATCCTAATCCTAAACCTTAATCCTAAATCTTAATCCTAAACCTTAATCCTGAATCTTAATCCTAACGCTTAATCCTAAATCTTAATCCTAAATTTCAATCCTAAACCTTAATTCTAAACCTTAATCCTAATTCCTAATCCTAAACCTTAATCCTAAACCTTAATCCTAAATCCTAATCCTAAACCTTAATCCTAAATCCTAATCCTAAACCTTAATCCTAAATCTTAATCCTAAATCTTAATCCTAAACCTTAATCCTGAATCTTAATCCTAAACCTTAATCCTAAATCTTAATTCTTAATCTTAATCCTAAACCTTGATCCTAAACCTTAATCCTAACATTGAACCCTTTATATTATCCTTAATCCCGATTCTTATCCCTTTAATCCTAATCTTTAACCCTTTAAGACAATCCTTAGTCATAATCGTAATCCTATTCCTAAACTCTAATCCTGATCTTGAATCCTAATCCATAATCTTAGCTCCTAGACCCAACTCTCAACCCTAAACCTAACCCCTCATCATTAACCCTAATCCTGATCTTTAATCCTCATGCTAATCCGTAATCTCAACTCCTAAACCTAAGCCTCAACCCTTATCTAGTTAACCAAACTCTAACTCCTTATCTAATCCCTAATAAACAAGCCTAATCTCATTTTGACCATAACTCCTAATCCGTAACTCTATTCCTAATCCTAATCCTAATCCTAAACCTGAACTCTTAATCCGTAATCATTTGACCTGGAATAAATCGCAGCGCAAACAATAACGACGAAATACGGACAGGGAAACGCTTTAATGGTCGTAAAACCTTTTAAAAAATGCACGTGTCTGAGGGAGGGGTAACCCAGCCGGGTGATCAACCCCCCCCCCCCCCCAAAAGAGACAACGACCCCTGCTGCGCTCCGAGGTGCACCGGCGTCCCGTCCGACCAGGAAAATCGAGGACACAACCGCTTTGACGAGATTCAGCCACCAGGGGGCGGAGCGTAATAGCGTGGAGCCAAGGTCCAACCAGACTGGGAGGATCACGGGCCGTCACTTTTGAGCGCGGCCCTCAGATTGCTCCAGAACTCCTCCCTCCTGTCCTCGTCCTGGGGCCACTCGAGGTAGGTCCGGGAGTTCATTAACTTGCGCAGCTTGCAGAAACGCTTGGGGATGGTTTGGCTGGCGATGGGCTCCAGCAGGATAAGGACCGCCGAGTCGTTGCGCTCGTCGATGATCCGAAAGTGGGAGAAGTCCAGCTCGTAGCGGCACCACTCGCTGGCGACGAAGTGCTCGGAGAGGACGAACAGGGTCCGGTGGCTTTTCTCGATCGACTCGATGATGTTGTCGACGACCCAGCGGCCCGGGCGGAAGTCCCGCTTGTGCAGGCAGAGCGAAAGCGCAGGCCGCGAGCTCTCCAGCTCCGGCACGAGGACCTCTTCCACCCACTCGGCGTCCCGCTGGCTGTACGAAACGAAGGCGTCGTACCTAAGATCGGGGCGGCCCGGGCGGACCGCCGGCTCGCGCTTGGCCCTCAACCAGGCTGCGGTCATACGCAGGTACCACAGGACGTGCAGCCTGTGACAGGCGGTGCCGAGGAGCACCAGGACCAGGACGACCCCGGCACAGAGGACGGACACCGCCGGGACCATGCGGCACTCCAGGACTGACAGCTGGGCGCTGTCCACCCTGCGGCCTCTCAGGGGGAACGGCGAGTCGCACACGTAGCTTTGGGGGCCGTCCCCGAGAGCGACGCGCCGGGCGCTCTGGAAGAACGCCACGAAGGCGCAGGTGCACACGAAATTGTTTCGGCCGGCCTCCAAAGTCCGGAGGCGGCGGAAGGCCGCCAGGTCGCTCTCGTTGAACATGTTCAGCACGTTGCTCTGAATGCGCAGGACCCTCAAGCCGGGCAGCCTCGCCCCGTCTGGGAAGCGGGCCAGCCTGTTACCCGACAGTCGCAGCTCCAGCAGGTTGGGGAGGCGCAGACGGAATGCCGTCAGGTAATTCCCGCTGAGGTCCAGCTCCGTCAGGGTGACGGGCAGGCAGGGCGTGGCGATGCGCAGTTTGGTGGAGGACAGGTTCAGGAACCTCAGACCGGCAGGCCAGGGGCATTTCTGGGGCATGGTCAGGAAGTCGTTGCGACTCACATCCAGGAAGGCCAGGTTGCCCAGGCGCTCCACCAGGCTGGCCGTCAGGGCCAGGGACTTCAGCGAGTTGCCGCTCACGTTCAACACTCTGAGCCGACTCAAGACGCCCCGGCCTTTGCACAAGCTTTCTTCCAGGGTGGTGTCCGACAGCAGGTTTTGGCTCATGTCCAGGTACTCGAGCTTTTTCAGAAGGATGGACGTAAGGCAGGGGATGACAAAAACGGTGCAGTTGACCACCGAAATCTGGGTGGGACGCCTCAAGATGAACGCCAACTGAGCCATGCTGCTGAAGTCGAAGAAGCCCTGGATTTCGACGTTGCGCACGAAGACGGTCCGCAGGTGGTCAAAGTGGGTCCAGCTGGCCTTCTGCCACCAGCCCCCGCCCCTGAGCCGGACATCCTCGATGCCGATGTAGGACAGCGCCGATCCGTCCAAAACCTCCAGGATGCCGATGACCGCCTCGTCTGTTACGCTCACATTACGAATAGTCAGCCTCGTGGTCCGGCCATCTCTGACTTCCCTAAAGGGCTGTACGGACTCATTGCTCTTCAGGATCACATCTGTGAGGGTCAGTAAAGTCTCCGGACGGGAGACGTCCCGGAGGATCTCGGAGACAAGGCCCGGGTCTTCCTGAAACAACCCGCCAAGGCTCAGAGAAGCCGCCCTGATGTGTGTGGAAGCCTTGAAACTTCCCGCCTCGTAAGATCTCAGGTTTCCACCGACGAACGTCAGGTCGTCCAGTCGCCCGAGTCCGCTTAATACGGCCTTGTTCACCTCACGCATCGACCGACCGCCAAATTTCAGCGTCCCGAGGTCTGGCACGAACCGGAACAGGGGGACCGCCCCTAAAGCGGTGTACCGGTTCCCTAAAAGGTTCAGGTTCTTGAGCGACGGGACGTTCCGAAACCAGGCGGCGGGGATGTCCTCCAGCAGGTTGAAGGACAGGTCGAGAGCTTCCAGTGCGCCCTGCCGGTCAAACGCCTGGAGGTGGATGGCGCTCAGCCTGTTCCGCTGCAAGTCCAAGGCCTTCAGGTCAGCGTACACGCTCAGATCGTCCGGCCCGACGGACCGGAGGTCGTTGAGGGACGCGTCGAGGACGCGCACGTCCGAGGGCACCACGGGGACCTGGACGAGGTGCCTCGAGGAACAGTTGCAGAAGTGGCGCTCGTCACATTCGCAGCACGTCGGCACGGCCAGGGCGCGAGCCCGGGCGAGGCCGAACAGGACGAGTGCGGACAGCGCCTTCATCATCCTGCGGGGGAAACGGAAACACGGGATGGGTTTCGTACCGAAACGGGCGTAGCAGGTCGTTATTTTGGGAGGGGAAAGTCCGTGACAGTTGGCACGGTTTTTGGTCTTTGGGTAGGGGTTGCCAAGCTGGGACGCTTCCGGATCGCGTACGAACCCCTCTCTCCCCCTCCTCTCTCCAGCTCCCCGGCCTGGGGCGACCGGACGATGGAGGGGAACCTTCCAATCGCAATGGGAAAGTTCCAAAAGAGTGGGGGTACTACGCCGTTCCCGGAGAAGAAAGTGCCTTTTGGACCGGTTGCTGCTGGGAACTGGCTACGTCTGCGTGACCCAAAGACCCCCACGGACTCGCCTGGCGTACGCTTGAGCACAGATCGGTAAAAAAAAGGGCGACGCCCCGCGTCTAAACCACACGAAATCCAAAACAAAACAGTGTCTCGTTTGTTACCTCACGACCCTGCCAGTCACGCTCTGGTCCTCTAGTCGAGCTGCGGTGCAATCCAGTCGCCTCACGGCCCAGCGCGATCGCGGACGTCCTGGCCCCAGTGTGGCCCGTTTTGCAGCACTGAAAAAGCAACCTGCGCTATGCGAAAACCACGTGACATTCGGGGGAAATCTTTTCTGCTCCGCCGACCTCGGCTGTGCAATCTGGAAAGAGGAAGTTGTGCAAATAGGCCGCAGGCATGCGAGCGTGACCTCCGTGGGGTCGGCCTCAGCGAAATCAAGACCCGCCCAACGGGGTGGGGGGCGGCAACCCGGGGGAAAACCACGACGGGCACAGAAACCCCCGATCCTAACCCGAACTCCTCCAGCTCAAGGCTCGACTCCGTCCGACCCGGAGTGCGACCTGGTGGCCACGGCAGGACGGGGAACCCAAAGGCCACGCGTGCAGTGCATGGACAAAAGTATGGGGACACGCCTCCTAAGTTTCACAGGGTGCCCACGACTGAGATACTCCACCGTTAGCTGTGAGCGACTCGGCGGCCACGAAGACCTAGACCCGGTACAAGAGGTACAGAGGCTCGGCCCGCTGACCCAGGGACTGAATTCCACAAGCTGGGCAGCCTCGTGGGAAGACCTCGACCCCGAGTCGAATAGAGGTTGTAAGCCACGCCCTCCGGGCTCCCATACACAGTCCAAACACCTCGCAGGGAGCCATGGGAAGCGGCCAAGCACGAGTAACGGAACAGGAACTGACTATTGTTCTGACAAATCCCTACTTTTGGTGGAGCGCTGCTTTCTGGTCAACTTCTTTTTCGTTTGCTACCAAACATCTGTTCCTGCGTTCCAAAAACAATTAACAGTGCTCTGAAGGAGAACTCCAAACTGAAACTGCATGTATTAGACGCTGCAGGCCAGCAGAGGGTGGTGGTGTCTGCTCCTTGCTCTCAAAAGCTTTGCTTCCAAGCTCAGAGGGCTGAGGCTTTCAGTCCCAGTGCCTGTTCGGTAAAGGATTCCACCGGGACGTACCAACACCACGGTAGCTCCTGGGCTGAGGGGGCAGGGTCAAACAGCCAGAAGGATATGTGAGTGGTTCAGATTCAGGGGGTCGGTTAAACCAGTCAGAGCCCGTCTCGACCTGTCCCTCAAGAGTGGGCGACCAACCCCTAGAGATCACAGAGGACCTCGGGGGGGGGCAACTTCCAAGCAACTAAAGGCCTCTGCTGTCGCACTGAGCAAAGCTAATGTTAGCGATTGCAACAATGGCGGGCAGGGACGCCACAAGAAAGCCACTGCCCTCCTGGAGGAAGGCTGTGGCCAAGGCAGAAGGCGATTGGAAATCGGGTTGAACCGGTTTCTCGTCGCCTACGTTCGAGGTCGGGTCAAATACAGGCAAAAGGAAAAAGGTGACACTACGGAAAAGCTCTTGGTGGTGCTAAAACAGGTTATATCGCTGATCTTAATCGAAGGAAATCCTAGCTTCTTCTTTAGTCCTGTAGCTAAGCTAACTAGCAAAAAGACAAACTCAGGCTCATGTGCAAATATCAATCCATAGCAGTGATGTTTTGATGAAATCATCAAGCGTTCGGCGGTCGGTTCTCGCTCCAACGGTGACCCTGCCGGAACGGCCACCAAGATGCTCCCTCTAACCCCGGGGTCCAAGGTCCAAGCTCTCACCCCGAGCAGGTCTGATCCTCGGGAGGGGTCTGATCCGGAGATAAAACGAAGGGACTGGGCCCTGCCTGGTCATCGCGGGCGGCTGACCCTTTCGTGGGACTGGGCCCGTGCTCTGCCGTGGGCCACTCGGACACCCGGGTGACCTCATGCACCTTTTTGTCTCTCACCTCGCCCTGGCGATTATGATTTTGCGGATGTGGAATCACTGCGAAAGTGAAGCGGCGCTCTGTTCCTGTTGTTCTGCAGAAAGTCGCGATTACTACAGAATGCAGAAGTTACTCATACAGTAACTAGCTGCATATGGAAAAAAAAAAAAAAAAAAAAAAAGCCCGGCTTCGAACTGCTGTCGCCATGCAAGGCTGGAAAACAAACATCTGTGCTTGTGGGTAAACAGCCTGGGACAGGAAAAGGAAAGAAAAAAAAAAAAGAAAAGTGGTTTGTTTCAGCGGCTTCTGCTACGCTTTTTTGTTTTTTTTTTTGTGGGGAACGATGCCGTCGCTGCTTCGTCTACAGCTTCAACCAACTAGTTTGCTGTGTCTCGGACTCCCCCAAAAAGCTGCCCCACGAAAACTGTGGACGCTGACCACCAGGGTCGGTGGGCAAGGTTGAGAACGTGCCCACGGACTCTATCGGCCAACCGCTTTTCCAGCACCTAGATCGTCTACTGGGGCCGCGGCAGCAGTTAGAGCGTTTGAGTCCAGACTGCAAGGACTTCGAGAGGCCCGCCAAGGTACAACCCACGCCATTGCGGCCTTGCGGTCAAGGGCCCAACAGCGGCAGCTCTGGTGGGGTCAGGAATTAAGTCCTAAAAGGTCCGGTCGGTTTACAAAATCGTCACTTTTCCGACACCCTTATCCAGAGCCATGTTCCTTAAACCTCACGCCACTGGGGCCAATGGTGGCAGATTTGGAACCACCAGTCGTCCCGAATGCCCGGAGAGAAACCATTTTGGAAGGTGCAATCCAAGCCACTGGAGGTCCAGGACCTTCTGGTCCGGTCCATTTACTACTGCCATTTGGTAGACGCAATGTCCTCCACCCCCGGACGTTCTCTCACGGCCTAGTACCTTTGTGTTGCTTTGGTTTGAGCGCCGTTGCATTTCCTCCACGTTGTGCTCCTCTATAAAGTTCCTCCGTTCCGGGACGTCCCTCTTGGACGTTGGACTTTTTTTTTTTTCCCGATGTTTTACACTGCCTGGCTTTGCAGCGCTAAAACTGAACCAGGGCGAGGCCCAAGGCTCGGGTGACTTCTAAGCGACTGAAGGGCCTCTCTCCCGTTGGCCGCTGTGCGACCAGAGGCCCAGAAGCCTGTCTGACTCCGGAATGGTGGAGTCCAAACCCTTCAGAGCTTTGCCATGAGGCATCTTATACTGTCTTGGCCCTCCCGAGGTTTCTTCCTTCCACGTTCAGAGTTTTTCCTCGCCACTGTCGCCCCTGGGTTTGCTCGACTTGGGCTTGGCCTTGTCGGGTTTGAGACAGTTTTCCTCCGAAAATCATGTACGCTATACTACGTTTGTTGTGTTGCGCGCCATACGAGGACTTCCGCTTCAAAACAGCGCTATGTGGCAACCAGCAGACTCCAGATCATGTGATTTATGGTAAGCCACCAGAGAGTGAAAGTAAAAGGATTTGTAAACTTCTTGGAGGTGTGTCATGGGTCTCGTGTGTGTGTGTGTGTGTGTGTGTGTGTGTGTGTGTGGAACCCATGGAAGCGTGTGAAGAGCAGAAAGGGTTCTGCTTGGGTTTCGACCTGGTCCAGTCCGCCCTTCGGAAACGCCTGCTCCCCTGGGGGTCCGGGTTCAAACGGAGCGCAGGGTGCGAGCCCGTGGCGGGTTACCGCTGCTTTTGTTGTTCAGCCAGCCCCGTGCTGGTCACCAGCACCCCCAGCAAAAACCACCACAAAGTCTCCCCCAGCGCCCCGTGAACCCTGGGATTCCTAAATAAGTAAACGAATACTTTTTTTTAAAAAAAAAGGTGGACGGGCGAGATTTTGGGGTCGGACCTTTTTTTTTGGGGAGGGGGGGGGGGATTTGGTTCATTTGGAGCGGTTTAATGGACCGTTGTGCGCCGTGTTGCCGGGCAGATTCCGATGTCCTCGGTGACCTCGGTGATCACACTTCTCGCGATCATAAAAGTAATAATAATAATAATAATAATAATAATAAGAATAATTCGTCGTATTCTTATCTTTCCACCATTTAAAGCCGATCCCTGAGGTAACAACGGTGCGACGGATTTGATTTCTTGGTGTATTTATTGATTTATTTTGCCCTCAGCTTTGCGCGCGCGAGTCGAGACGTTCGGTAAAACCTGAGGCGAACGTTTCGCATCGCCAAACACACACACACACACACACACACACACCCGCCTCCCTCCCTTTTTTTTTTTTTTTCTTCTGCGTGTCCCTATATATAGCGCGAGCGCAAAAACTTTCGCTTTCGCTTCGTTTCACTACGCAGAAAGGCTCGACATGTCTGGGAGCGATGCGTTCGGGATGGACCACCGGTCAGGACCGCGTCTGGAAGCCTGACGACAGCGACCAGGTAAAACCGTGGCGTCCCATAAATCAATAAATAACGTGAGGCGAGTGGAAAGGGGGGGTTGGGAGGGGGTTCGCGACGAACGACACCGGCTCTGGCTTCGATGTGAGGCGCCCTCGATTTGCTTGTGGCCGTGTGAAAGCGACCCCGGTCCCATCGCCCGGGTGTCTGGTTTCCGTACGCCTGGGTCGCGTTGTGAAGGCCGGCCACCCCGCGGGGCGTGGGGTCCGTTCCGCGAGGCGGCGAGGCCCGAGGTCCTTTGGGGTCATGCCTTGCTCGACTAAACTCAGCCCTTTCTCCGGCAGCCCCCTGCCAGCCTCTTGTGTGGACCCGGGCATGATGGAGAACCCCGAGAATGGTGCACCACAATGACCCGTCGTCGTTGTCGCCGGCACCACCGCAAGAAAAGGAGTCCACCGACGCGCCTTGGCCTCCTCCCGCTCCTCCTCTCCCGGCCGCCCAGACCCACTTCCGGCCGTTCCGGCACCCGGGCGAGTGCTCGATGGTGAACAGCGTGGCCGGCTACCTGGCGAGCAGCGGCTTTTACTGGGGCCCCCTGGACGTCGAGGACGCCCACGCCTGGCTGGCGCCCCTGCCCGTGGGCACCTTCCTGGTCCGGGACAGCATGCAGACGGACGTCTTCTTCACCCTGAGCTACCGCTCGCCCGACGGCCCCACCAGCGTTCGGGTGCTCCTGAAGGACGGCCGGTTCTCGCTAGACGGCAGCCGGCACACCTTCGCGTGCCTCTTTGAACTGCTCGACTTTTACATGACCTCGCCCAAGAGGAGCCTGAAGCGGCCGTACCGCGGCCCGGTGCCCCAGACCCTCCAGGACCTGTGCAGGCGAGGCGTGGTACGTACGTACGGCCGGGACAACATCGGCCGCCTCCCCGTCGCCGATGGCCTGAAGGACTTCCTGCGGTCGTATCCATTTGCGATTTGAGTATTTATTCGTGTCGTCGTCGTCGTCGTTTCGGGACGGTCCTGTTACCAGCAAGTGCACTACACCGGGGGGGGCGGTCGGGGGCGGCGAGGGGGTGTTTCAAGATGTTTACGCCTGCTGTGCAGACAAGGTATCACTTTTGTTTTGCTTGACGACCTGCCTTTTCGTTTGTTAAGTGTAGCGGTTAGCGCGACCGTACGGCATTACTGTATGTATGTATGTTTGTGGAACTGTCCCAATAAAGCGCCCCATTGCCTCTCCTGGCACTAGCACTAGCTCTGGATGGTGTTTTGACTTCTGTTAGTCTCACCTCTCAGCCGTGGCGCCTCACGGCCCCTCCCACGGCCAGCCGTTTAGAAGAAACAGAAACCGAAAGTAGTTCTTCGAGTTGGACTGTTTATAGGAAACCCACACACACACACACACACACACACACTTTCTATCCCACTAAAGCCCATAAATTCACACGCTAACCTCTTAGCTTAGCTTGCAAAACCTCTCGGGATAAACATAGAGAAGTTACGTCTTGGGTCCGGCGGGCTGAGAAGAAGATTGACCCCCGCTTGGGCCTTGGACCTTGGGTTTCCAGGCAGTGGGTCCTGGGGCCATGGCTTTCCCAGGTAAGGGTAACGGCTGCAACCTTTCCTAAACGTCGAGGAACAGTCATGCAACCGTTTCTGAAAGCAGATGACCAAGTCCGCTATTAATAGCCGGATTTTACCCCAGTAATTGGATTTCTCAGAGCACATGGGCCCACGCTACGATTCCAAACGTTTCTTTACTCGGCCCGGGGCACGGCAGCGGGACCCGCTTGCCAGGTCCGCCGGTTCTCCGAGACTCTTTGGAGCATGGTTGGTACTTGTGTGGGATCTGGCAACCCAGAAACTGCTTGTGAAGGACAGAGAGAAAGGGAGAAAAGAGGAGGAAGGAAAAGAAAAAGAGCATCAGAACATTGGGAAAGTGAGAAACTACACTTTTATTTAAAGAAAAAGAGCATCAGAACATTGGGAAAGTGAGAAAACTCTGCAGAGAAAAAGGAAAAGAGCATCAAAAAAAAGGAAAAACGAGAAACCAACAGTTAAAAGAAGAGAAAGGAGCAAATGGAGATTTCGTTTTTTAGGTTTAAAGGAACCCATGGCACCTGTGCCAGCTGCTCTTTGGTCTGGGCCTGCCATCTAAAAAAAACTAATGCACCTGGCCATGCAAAAAAAAAAACCCAAAAAAAAGATCAAAATCACCCAGTATGCCGTCCCTGGTCTCCTCCAAAGTCCTGGCTTTATATTTTAGGAAGGAACGGCGACATCTAGCTGTGGAAATGCTGTACTGCAGGCACTTTTAGGACGATGGGGTAAAAAGCCTTGGCAACCGGACATGCGGTGAGGAACAGTGGGGCGTGTCTTCTTCTTGGCCACCTTTTTCCTTGAGGTAATATTCGGACCTCAGTGTGAGTCCGAGACTGGGCCGAGTCGTGGGCTTGCGTTGGCCCGAGCAGGAAGAAAAACAAAATGGCGAGCACCTGCGTCTCGTTTGGTTGACGGAGCGTAAAATCAGTTTTACATACTTCAGCTGCTTTTATTTTTTTTTATTTTTGGACTCTCTAGAGGGCGTGGGTCGTGCAGACCCCATGAGCACAAAGGAGGATGTAACGTGTTTCTCAACAAACAATGGAAGGAACCCAACAACAATGTAAGGAACCCAATAAACAATGTAAGGAACCCACCAAACAATGTAAGGAACCCAACAACAATGTAAGGAACCTCACCAACAATGTAAGGACCCCAACAACAATGTAAGGAACCTCACCAAC
>JAUZST010011582.1:0-11842 GCA_034779995.1 Parotocinclus haroldoi
AGGGAGGGGAGCAGACCTGGTGATCATCAATAGCAGAGAGGAACAGGTGAGAGGAACCCAGAGAAGAAGCTGAAACTCTGCTAGCATTTATTTATGCTAATTCCATTCTCCTTTATTACAGGATTTTATCTATAAGTTATATAAATACGCCTGGATCGGTCTAAGTGATGAACAATCAGAGGGGAATTGGATGTGGGTGGATGGATCCAGATTAAACACCGACACTGCGTAAGTAAAACTGTACTGTATAAAAGAATAGCTCAGGTACCAAACGTTCCTCTTAACCCAAACACTCAGTAAGTCGTTTGAGTCGTATTTAGTTTTTTTCTGACACTGTGTGATTCTGTTATTTATAAAAATGGACAAAAGGACGTCACAGAGATAAAAGCAGTAGCAGCTCCATCTTGAAGGTGGAATCACTTTCTTCCTCACTACATAGTTTGGTTTCTGTAATTATCTGATCTTCATGTTAGAAGTTCAGTCCAGCATTCGAACCCTGGTCCTCAGGAACTGATGTTACCAGCAGGTGATCTTTCTGGTCAGAACCTGAACCAAGGATCAAACACACGGTCGGTTAAGGTGACGTGAAGGTTTATAAATCCACAAAAGGAGCAAAGACGAGGACTGAGGTAGAACACAAGGACGATAC
This sequence comes from Parotocinclus haroldoi, assembly GCA_034779995.1. Classification (NCBI taxonomy): domain Eukaryota; kingdom Metazoa; phylum Chordata; class Actinopteri; order Siluriformes; family Loricariidae; genus Parotocinclus; species Parotocinclus haroldoi. The sequence goes on from JAUZST010011582.1 coordinate 650, forward strand.
GGGAGCATGAAGACAGCGTAGCGATAGCTAGTGCAGTGTTGGCTAGCATAGCAGAATCTGAGCGTAGTGCTAACCAAGAATGAGTGAAAGTAACAATAACGGTGAAGTGTGTGTGAGTTAAATAATGATACAGAAGATCAGATCACGAAAATGAAAGTGGTATCAGCTGTGACGGTGATGTGTGTGGGCGTGTCTCAAACCGAGGCAAGTTCAGGGTGTAATGGGGTGGAGGTGACGAGTATCGAGAAGTGAAACAAAGGTGAGCGTGAGCGTGATAGAGAAGGGTGAGCATCAACATGAGGAAGAAGAAAAATGTGTTTGTTACGTCCAACCTCTGGGCTTGTAAACCAGCACGCATTGGAGGACGGTGGAGGAATGGTGGATGGAGTTCTGGCCAGTCTCGGCCCATGGGAGGAAGGGTTCCCAGTCGACCGGGTTGTGGGTTCAGTAGAGCTAGAGGAGCTTGCCCCTGGTTGGCTCATTCACATTACCCATTCAACTGTGGGTGGTATCCCGACATGAGACTGACAGTGGACCCCAGCCCAGACGGTCGATGTGAAATGGGGTCCTCGGTCGGTGTGGGTGATGAAGAATTGGAAGAGGAACTGCATCACCTCGAAATCTGAAGGGAGCTTGGAGAACGGTAGGAACGTCATGGCTCTGGAGAAGCGGTTCATGACTGTGAGGATGGTGGAGTAACCCTGCGACTACAGGAGGTCCGTCACCAATTTCAGGCCGATGTGGGACCATGGGCGTGTGGGGGTATCCATTGGTATGAGGAGCCCAGCCAGAGGCGTGTGCAGAACCCTGAAACGAAGGTGAAGGTGATGGTGGAGAAGTGTGGTACCCAGGTGCTGGATGGAGGCTACGTGACAGCCTTTACCTCTGAGCTACAGGAGCTGTGACCCAGTAACACTTATAGTTCATATTGAACTTATTTTACTTCCTACTACTATTTTTTACTAAAATCTTTTAAATGTATTGATTTATTGTAGTTTTATGAAAAAACCAGGAGTTTTTATTTTGTAGTTAAATCAAAGAAAAGATTTTCTCCTGCCATGCATTCTGGTTTCCAAATGAATTAAATAAAAATAAATTTATTCTGTGATTGATAGCAAATTTGTTTTTGATTTAATAGATACAATTACAACAATATAAAGTAAATAATATATTCCTAAATAGAAAATGAAATTAAATCTCTTAAATACATGATGTTTATTATTCCCAGGTTCTGGAGATCAGGAGAACCCAGCAACTCTAACGGAAATGAGAACTGTGTAGTTTTGAGTTTAACATCAGATCCTATAAAGAACTGGAATGATCTTCGATGCTCTGAAGGAGCTTTGGGGATCTGTGAATTCTCTCTGATGTTTCCTGATAAACAGTAATTTTATACCTGTGATTGATTTTCTATCAGAATTTTCCAGCATTACAATATTTTCTACGTTTAATTTTCCTAAATAGAACAAGTCGATCATTTATTTTATTATATTAATTTGTGCGTTACAGTAACGAGCTAAAGTCATGTGATGATTAAAATGAGGAACTTTAATAAATGGCTTTAAAATGAAACGAAACCTGATTGTGATCTGGATTACTTTTAAGATGCTGTGAATGTTTATGAAATATTTTGTAATCTATGAATATGATAAGAGATTTTCCTTTAATTGTATGAAGTTATACTTTTGGTAAGATAGGATTGTAATTATTCCCAGGCTCTGGATGAAAGATTCTAGCTCATTCCTTATCTTACTGGTTTTACAGACGGTCGGACGGACAAAAAATATAAATAAATATACTTTAATATAAACTTTAATCTAGAATATAAGGAATATCTTAAGTATTGCGCCGAGTGAGAAATAAATCAATTGTAAATATTAAAATAATATAAATATCAAATTGAAAATATGATGGTATATCTAAACGGTATTCTATGGTAGTGAGGTGAGTAAAGTGGAGCAGAAGAGCAGATTTACATCATGTACTGTAAAGTGTCATGCTGTAGAATATCATACAGTATTCAGTCTGACATACTGGGGTCTGCCTGTGAGGTAGTCAGTAATCCAGGAGACCAAGTACAGATCGACTTTCATCCTTGTAAGCTTATCTCTCAGGTGGTGGGACTGAATGGTGTTAAAGGCACTGGAAAAATAAACAAAAAACATGACTCTAATAGCGCTGCCCCCTTTATCCAGATGGGAGTGGCCCCGATGGAGAAAGTACAACATGGCATCCTCAACTCCCACTTATGATGTTAGAGCAACCAGCCTGAAGTCATTGAGCTCACTGGGTCGTCCTTTCTTAGGTACTGGGACGAGACATGATGTCTTCCACAGTGTGGGAACACTGCCCAAACACAGACTCAGGGTGAAGATGTACTGTAGGGGTCCTCTCAGCTCGGCAGCACAGGACTTAAACAGTCTAGGACACACTCTGTCTGGTCCAGCTGCCTTCCTTGTATGGAATCTTCCTCAGCTCACCTCTAACCTGGTCTGCGCTGAAGATGAAGGTGTGCAGGGAGGGAGAGAAGTGGGGGATTCAGTGGTGAGTAACAGGTCCTATGTGATGAGATACGGTGTGAGTAAGAGGTAGCATTGGCTATGTTGGGAAGGAAGCAGCCTGTGATGCTCTTCATGCTATTCCATACCCCCCTCATGTTGCTCTACCTTAACTTGTGCTCCACCTTCTTCCTGTAGGACTCTTTGGTCTCTCGCAATTGGACTTTGAGCTCCTTCTGTGTGCTTCTAAGCTGTTGTTGTTGTCTTGAAAAGCCCTCTTCTTCTTGTTTAGAAGGCTTTTAACACTGCTGGTTATCCAGGGTTTATTGTTAGCAAAGCAGCGCACAGTTTTCACAGGAACAACAACATGAATTCTAAAGTTAATGTAGTCCGTCATGCAGTGTGTAATTCCATCAATGTCCTCCCCATTGGGCTCCAGCAATACACTCCATTCAGAGGAAACAATCCCTGAGAGCTGCCTCAGCACCAGGAGACCATGAGTGGAAGGAGCACTTACACACTCTGTAGTACATGAAGCCATACTGAATAGTGTCATAGTGTGTACTGTGATCCTGCATAGTGCACGACTCCACACTCTACACTGCTCTACTGACTGCATACTTAAATACTACAGAGTGCAGAAAGCATACTGCAGAACTTTAGGACAGTACTCATGTTAAACCCCAAACTAATTTATTATTATTATTATTAATTAATGATCCATTTGATGTTTGGGTCACTTTTAAGATGGTCTGTGTGTCTCAGAGAAGAATGCATGTTAAATGATGTTCACACTTTGATCATGTGACTGTCCAAAACCCTCTGTGTGGCTTCCTGTTCACACATAAATGTGCAGCAGAATTATCTTCAGTACATCACATACAGAAGGTGGGGGAGGAGGGGTAACGTCCAAATAGACAAATGTCAGTAGAAGTGGATTCCAGAGTGAGCCGTGTTCAGCTGATTGAGATGGACAGAGTCGAGGCAGATGTGATAACAGAGGTTATTTATATAAATATGGACGCTTGTAGAGATAAAAATCCTGATACATCGACTAAACACCCCAGCATTATGAAGAAAACCAGGACAGAGAATTCAGGTAGGAACCAGAGATTTTCTTCAGTTAAGCAAATTCAACAAAAGGACAATTTCTATTAACTCTTTTTACTCATCTTTACCAGGGGTGCTAATAAAGGGGCGGGGCTACATATATTCAGTAAACATTTCAAATCTATTGTGAATTTAGCGTTAAGATCTGCGACTCAAAAACATGATATAACGAGAATAAAAACCAAAATAAACTATATAAAACATTTATTAAGAGGCCATAAAAGTTTAATAGTTTATATAATGAAGTAAGTTGTTGATAAAATGAACCGTACTGGACAGGATGTGGTTTTTTTTTAGAAGAGCATGTCATGATGATGTCAGATGGTTTAAGCATAAGATAAAACTACTGTTCAGACGTACCCACAGAATGTAGAAAGTGTTTTTACCTTCATATTTATTAAGCTGGGCTTTGTTTAGTCTGAACAGGGTTGTGGTGGGTCCAAATCCTGTCCCAGTAGCACTGGTTAAAACTGAACAGAGCTCCAGTTCCTCACTGGGAAGCCTTTATAGTTCTGCAGTCGTGTTTGATAAACAGAAAGAGTGAAAACCATGAATAATTACAAGTTCAAATCATCTTGGTATTTATTAAACCAAATCAATTTCAAACTCTGTTACTGTCATTTTATCTCACAGCAGTTCTGAGATTTAATTATATTTATATTGAATAATAATTCTATATCACAAAATGAACTGTGTGGTATCACTAGTACGATAAAAGCATGTGTGTTGTGCGGGTTATATTTTGTTGGTTTGTTACCACCTTTAATCCAAGAAGAACAAGATTTTATGAAACAGTAAATAAACAGGAACAGGAAACTGAGGCTAAAATTTCGACAGCATAAGATTGGACTGGTCTAATGAGTCTCAAATTTGGAGGGTCCAGTGAGAATTTGGCCGTGTTCCTACGTTTCAGGTTGGTGGGGGTGTAACGGGCTTTGACTGTGGTGGCCTAGTGGTTAAGGTACAGGCCTATGAGCCAGAAGGTTCAGGGTTCAAATCCCACATTCATTCAGTTCATTACATGGAACATCTGTGGATTGGGATCTCAAGAAAAACAAATTAAAATATTCCAACATCTCAGCCAGTTAAAAGCAGACATATGCCTCCTACAGGAAACCCAACCAACATAAACGGAAACATTTTGCTGAATACAACCACATATTTGCAGCCGATTATAAGTCTAGGCAAAGAGGTGTAGCAATTTGAATACAAAAATAAAATCTCCTTTACACATAATATTACAATCCCAGACGGAGACAGATGATTTATTATCATAAACATCACTATCAACAATCATTTATGGACCAAATACTGACAATCCCTCATTTTTCCATAGCATTTTACACAAGTTTCCACCCTGTCCAACTCTCCGATTATAATCGGAGGCGATTTGAATACAGATCTCAATCCATCTTTAGATAGATCAGCCCATACTCACAACACACACACTTGGAATTCCACAGAAACAATAAAACAGTACATGCAGGATTTTGGTCTTGGTGATGGCTGGCGACTACAACATCCAAAAATGAAATAATTTATGCACAAATTCACCCTATCACAATTATCGACCATTCACCTGTCTCGATGATTTGGAGTTCAAACCAACAACATGACGCGGCCATTAGATGGCGCTTTAACACATCACTAAATCAGTGAATTCGACAGCTATATAAAAAGAGTGGGCAGCCTATCTAGAAAGAAATTATATTAATATACTGATATTCTTTTATTTTCTTATGGTTTTATAAGCAGCTTTTTGGAGTTGCACCCAAATTTCATTGTAATGCTAATTATAATGACAATAAAGGCGATTCCTATTTATACACCCCCCGTCACTATCACTCTGCTAAGTCACTTGGTCCATACCTCGTCTCTAAGCGCTTATTTCATGTTCGTTATCGCTGGACCTACCGTGCTTCGACCTCGCTTTTTCCGTGCCTCGCCTCTCTGGTTCTCGTTTTGCCTCGCCGGTTTTGACCTCGGACTGTCTGACCCTGTTTTTGCTGAATAAAACCCTGGTTTCCACGTGAGCTGCATTTGTCTCCATCTCCTTGTTCCGTGGCGTGACATATAAGATGTCCTTTATCAGAAATTGAGTTAGTAACTTTTTCTTAAAGTAGGTTTAGTAACGTACTTTTGTACTCTACTTGTGTCATATATACGTCATAGTATATAATATAAGTCATAGTTCAAAAGTTTTTTCAAATAGTTCATAGTTTTCTAAAAGCGTTACACATTTTCTTACGACTTATTTAATTTACAATTAAGAATTGTGTCTGTAAAAGTGTTTGTTAACTTAAAAATGATCATTGTACCACCAGTAAGGATTCTGCAAGTCCAATCTTCATTCTCCTAGTGTAATAAACACCTAAGTGCTGTTGATGTGGAGTGTTCTGGTTGAGTGCTTTACTTTTTGGTATTTTGAGTACCATATTAATATGTATGTGCACGATCTGATTCAGTCTGGAAAAGAAAAGCGTTGGTGTGTGAACCTCTGTGTCTGTATTAAAACACGGCATTGCAGCTGGGAGGTTTTCATTTCTTCAGACAGGACACATAAGTAAAAAAATAGATGAAAAAAAACATACCTCACAAGCATTCTGTGATCTGAAGAGATTACGCATATACATTTTTATCTTTAAAAGCTTATGTGTGTCAGAGTGCATTATTTAGTACTGATACCAAAAACATTACAACTGTAAGGATTCAGCTGACAGATCTGGAGCACGTCTGAGTGCAAAACATTTCTGCTTACTGATGGAATGAATTAGAGGGAGAGAGAGAGTTCATAGAAAGTAGCATACATTGCATGTTTTAGTATTCAAAGAACATGAAACCTTTTTTGTTTGCTGTAACATGAAGGATTCTGACTTAGTTACATTAAAAAAGTGAGGAACTTCAAAATAACAGACCAGTGAATACCCTATGGATGGTGTCACTTCAGGTTGCCATAGCAACAAGTTTTAACTATTTGCATATAAATTGAATGAAGACAGCTCCCGTGTTCAGTCTATTTGCATATTAAAAAATGGGTATCCCACTAAAGCTAATCCATTGCAACTCTGCATCTCTTATTTATTAGGATATTTGTAACATGTTAAGATGAGCAAGTTGACTATGGTTATTTGGCTGAGGTGACAGAGGCAACTCTGGAGTTAATTCCAATGTCATGCTCCTGTAGTAGTTATATTAAATGGGAACTATTTAGCCTGGTATGTGATCTTGAATATGACTGGTGGTTGGTTGTACCTGAGCAAATTTATAATAGTTACTCTAAGGAGCTGATTATGGAGCGCCGTTTGTAAAGCGGCACACTCTTAAAGTAACACCAGTGTTTTTTGATTGTTAGCATAAACAGTAATATTTTTTTCATCACGCAGTACTGCGATTTTAAAGTAGCTAAGAAAACATAAATGATACAGCTAAATGTCAAAGCTACACTTTTTTACGCTCTCATGGTCATGGAGGAGGCATAGCCACCTTTTTTGACGATGATCGGAGTCCTTACTCAGAGTTTCTTCAGTAATTTGCTCATTTTCTTTCCTCCTTATTACTTTAAACAGATAAGGCTTTAATTGTAGGTGATTTTAAGATTCACTTAGAAAAATAGCAGAATCCACTAGATTGCTTTTGAGTACATTTTGGAATTCATGAGTATGGGATGGGGCCAACCCACGGCTGAAATCATATCTTAGTTCTAATATTAGCATTTATTAGCAAGAAAAAAGCCTTATCAACAACACCCAGAACTGCCACCGGCTTCTCTGGGTTCTAGCTAATCTGAGATGGACTGACGCAAAGTAAAAAAACTGCCTTCTGCTGAGTCCACGTTTCAAATTGTTTTGGAAATCATGGATGTTGTATCCTTCAGAATAAAGAGGAAAAGGACTGCCCAGATTATTATCAGCACAAAGTTCAAAAGCCAGCATCTCTGATGGTATGGGGGTGTGTTAGTGCCCATGACATGGCTAACTTGCACATTAGTAAAGGCACCATTAATGCTGAAAGGCATAAGAGCAACATATACTGCCATCCAAGCAACGTCTTTTTCAGGGAGGCCCCTGCTTAAAATCAAGACTGAACTGTACCTTTTTCCAAGAGACGTGACTGAGTTATTCATGTTCCAGATTCTGTTGGACCCCATAAAGTTAGAAGATGCTCCACTTGTTGTTGATGCATATTTTTACTCCCCTAAACCCTATTCCTACACCATTGTAACTCTGTCAGAGAGATAGGCCGCCCATACCAGTTAACCCTCATGATAATTATCAATGTAATGGATGCACCTGACATTAGCAGAAAGGATTCAGGAGCGTTTGAATGGTTTGCTTTACATATTTGCAATGCTAGTGGGTACACTAGGTCAAGATGGAGAAGTAGAACTGAAATATGGTTCTCATGTATCATGCCTCCTTAGTAAACTGCCAGCCAAGACAAGATCTGAGTTACGAGCTTATGAGTTTGTGCCACTAGCTGTGAGCGACGTACAACCTGATTGATTTATCTGAGTGGTTACAGCTGAAAGCCTAGTGACAAAATAATGGTGATACAGGAACTTACAGGTACAAAGAGAAACCTTTCAAAGAGTCGGATCGATGGTGGGACTTACAGGCATTCCCTTATGTACTCACCATACTTTTTGGTTCAGAGCATTTGACACATGAGCTAACTACAGACGTTGCAACTGAGCCAAATAAGACGAGAAGCCAACCTACAATCTATTGTCCTTACTGTGAATAAAAGGATCACTTTGTAAGCCAGCACTTCATCTTCAACTACTGTTTCAGTAAGGTTCAAAATATAGACCTAGATTAAATGCTGGTGATGTGACAGATAGCAATAAGCAGCTCAGTGTACACTAAAAAAAGGCTTGCATCATATGTCACGGTAAACATCTGGAAATATTGTATTATGTCTATAGCAAGATGGTAAGGCACCTGTTTGGTCAATTCAGCCTTCTGATTTGACCCGCGTCATTCTGAAAGTCACCAGGGCATTTCTTTGAAATGGTAACAAAACACTAGACACCTATGCACTACTTGATGATGGGTGTGATCACATTATATTGCTCTCTACTACAGCACACCAATTGGGCATAGCATCAGCCCTCAGGATCTGTTTAGTTGCAGAGGAGGCAGTGATGCCACAACTGTGGAGCATGGAGAAGGGCCCAGCTAAAGATCCTGAAAGAGCTATCACATACAGGGAGGTGAAAGAGAACCTTGTGACCTCTGGATTCATTGTTAAACTATCATCTTCTAAAGCCCTTCTACAACACAAGTAAAGAAAGTTGGTTCATGCCTCATCACCTGGTAGAGCATAATACACATAATATTTGCAATGCATAGACATGTCCTTTGGCATAGTGAACCATGCAATGTTGTAGAATTCTCATTTGAACGCTGTTTCAACGCAGACAGTTGTCTCCAAAATCGTACCACTGTTGAACAGTTCAGAGGTTGCTCGAAAAGCTGTGTTAGCACTTGTTGTTAGTGATTGAGATAAGGCAATGGGATAGTAAAAAAACAAAAATTATTAACCACCTACCAGTGGAGGCATGCTCAGACAAACTTGACATTTGGCTGTCATATGACAAAGCAGAAGGATCAACCCTTGGCCTGATCTGGCATTGTGACACCGACATGCTTGGATTTAAGCATCGGCCCAACACTTTTGAAGCACCAACAATGAGGAATATACCGAACCCTGTCAAGGCAGTATAACCCACTTGGGTTTATCCCTGGGTTTATCCTGAGCCCAAATCATAGTCCAGCAGTTGCAGGTCAAAGCCCGAGATTGGGATGACCCACAGTTACCAAATAGCCTTCTACAGCAATGGTTGACCTGAATGAGAGCGCTAGAATACATCCCAAAATTAGAAATTCCTTGATGCTATACACCAGAGGATATGGATCACCTCAAGAGAGGTGCATATATTTTGTGATGCATCAGAGCGAGCGAATGGCTCTGTGACTTACTTGTGCTTCACTGAAGAGATAGGTAAAATCCACTTGTCCTTCCTTATGGCAAAATCATGTGTCATGCATCTGCTAAGTGCTGTAAAAAATACCCCTAAGAAGCAGATATCAATATCATGATCCAAATCATGAACAGCACACCGACCCAAATTATGCACAGCAGAGCCCATTTAAAGAGCTTACACTGACACTGAATGTAGAATGTGTTACACTTTGGTCTGATTCAACTACTGTTCTTAGCTGGCTCCATTCCACATCTTGCCATTTTAAGGTTTTTGTTGGTACCAGGATAGCGGAAATACAAGTTGACCCACAAGTCACCCACTCATAAGCATTATGGCAGACTGGACAAGTATTCCCCAGCTCAGACAAACGAATAAGAACCGTAGAAGTCATGGTGAGAGAGGATGAACAGGATAACATGCCAGAAAATCCTGCGTAACCAAGCAACCATTCCAGGGATCCAGTTTGCATTGCAAATTGGGGGGCGGCTATGTTAAGGAGGTTGTAGAATAGAACTAGCGCCCTCTTGGGACCGAGATAAGAATTATTAATGTGTATAAGGCTGCTGAGACAGTTTTAGTTAGCTGTTTGTTCATGCCAGTTAAAGAATGGTCTACCTGAGCATCCATTGTTATCTGACGGACAAACTGAGGAGGCATCACTGTTACCAACCAACACCTATGCAGTCATACTTGAGTTACCAATAATAACACACATATATTCAGCAACCTTCCAGATGTAGGACTAGTGTAGAGTTCATTTTAATAAATTAATTGTAAATCAGGATTACAATATTTTATCCCTAATACTGAACTGTCACTGTTCAGCTCAATAATTAACATGCTTATTAGATTAAATTCCTAAATTATAAAGGAATTGACACCTAGTATTACAGAAGTGCTGCTTATTATTATTTAATTTAATTATTATTTGAATTCTTCCCTTACCTGTGGTTATGCGCCAAAATACTTTAAATGCGCCGTAATTAAACCGCTGATTAAAAAAGCTAATCTTGACCCTTGTGTTCTGTGTAATTATAGACCAATCTCAAATCTACCTTTCCTCTCAAAACGTTGGAAAAAGCTGTCTATAAGCAGCTCTGTAGTTACCTTCAAAGTACCAGTATCTATGAAACATTTCAGTCAGTATTCAGGCCGCATCATAGTACTGAAATAGCATTAATAAGGGTACTTAATGATCTATTAATATCATCAGATAATGGATGTGTTTCTTTCCTTGTTCTATTAGATTTAAGTGCAGCATTTGACACTATAGATCATGATATCTTTCTGAATAGGCTAGAAATCATTATAGTTGTTAATGTTCTGGCACTTTCTTGGTTTAAATCCTTTCTGACCTACCGGTACCAGTTTGTTTATGTAAATAAGCAAAACTCTAATCTCTCCAAAGTAAAGTATAGTCTCCCTCAAGGGTCTGTGCTTGGTTCACTATTATTCTCCCTGTGCATGCAACCTTTAGGCTCAATTATTCGTAAGCATGGTGTTAGTTTTCACTGCTATGAAAATGATACACAGCTGTACATATCAGCTGATCCAAAAGATGGCCTTACAATCAGTAAAATAGAGAATTGTGTTAAGGAA
>JAUZST010011583.1:0-11842 GCA_034779995.1 Parotocinclus haroldoi
GTATAGATACTCAGCATGCGAAGCATAATACTGTAAAAAACAAGTTCTTACTAAATTCCAGTCAACGTTTGAAGAACGTCAGTGTGATCTGACGTGTTCTCTTGAGGGACTGTACTTGAACAAAATCAAGAAAGTGGTGGGCGTGTTCAACTCCCGCTGATTTTGCTCAACACAACTTCTTCCCATAATTTGCTGATCTGCTTTGTATCCGCTAGGTGGCGACTTGTGGCTTATTTTTCTCTCACTTTCTTTGGTCTGATTAAGCGAAATTTTGGTCCATATAAGTCAATAACATTACACGTATATAATAGGATTTGTTTTGGTACTTTAGGATTTGGTCCCAATAAGCGGCTGGTCCCATTAACCAGAATCCACTGTAGTTTAAAATGAAATATACTCTGTTTGTGAGCAATGTGTATTGTACCTTATATTATACACACGCACACACATACATATAATATTACTATAATACATTATACTGTTATGTTTGGTATAGAGAAAAGCCAAAAATAATAATATGTTTAAAACACTGTATGTTTTGCTTCTGTAATATTATAAGAATATTATATTGTTCTTTTCTGTACATGTACACGCATTTTAATAGGAACGCTATAGTTGTACTGAATAGATCCTCCCTTTGCTCTGTATACGAAAGATGATGGAAACATTCTTTTCAAATACTGCACCTGTTGACATGATTGCCTCACACAGTTCCTGGAGAATATTAAAGTAATTTACAAGCTGACTCACAGCTGAGTCCTGCTCTACCACATCCCACAGCTGTGGAAGATATGATGTCTGGAAAAACCCATGGCACATTTAACGTCATTGTCAAGCTCGTGAAACCAATTTAAGATTATATGGTGCATTAGCACTCTGGGAGTGGCCATTAGAAGATCTGTGCACTATATCCGTCACCGTTCTGTCAGTTAAAAACAGTCTGGCCACTCAAAATCACAGTAAAATCTGCAAACCGTTAAAATCACCTGAAGCTTCTGGTGCACATCTGCTTGATTTATGCAATACCCTGCTGCTTTGATAAATGCGCTAATGAGTACGTGTACATGTCCCTAATACAATAACTCCTTTTTGACTAAAGTTACTCTTTGATTAGCTTACTGCTAGAAGATTCAACACTTAAAACTACAGAATTGATCGTGTGGGGTTTAAATGAGCACATTTTACACCCCTCTCAGGTGAAGTCTGTAAGTCATGACCTGGATCAGCTGAACAGGCTGCTACACATGGTAAAGAGTCTGGTTCAGAACCCCTACCTATATCTGGGCTCGTATGTGCGCAGCCTGGTCTCCAGTGTTATGTACTGCATCCTGGAGCCGCTTGCTGCCTCCATCAATCCACTCAACGACCACTGGACCTTGAGAGACTACGCTGCCCTGCTTCTCAGCCACATCTTCTGGTACATCACCCATTTAAATACACGTTCACGCAAACACATGATGGGCTATGCATACGATCCTAAAACAATGCATCTCGGCCAACATATGTCTAGTCCGTAACTAGACTTAACTGCTAGAAACCGTAATTTTGAGAACACTGTGATAAAACCAAAGGGGTAATTGTATCGGTTTAATTATTTTTGTTGTACCCTGAATAGTCAAAAAGGGCCCAACCTGGATTTAACTAAGCAAGTGTAGCATGTAGTTAAAGAAATCTTGATTGGCGGTCACTTAAACATTGGTGAAATAAAATTGCAGAGAAACAACAGTAGAACCCGGGGACATGTTCAATAGTGAAAATAGTAAAAGCATTTCTACAATGCGAAGGGAACTCGAGGGATTTAACAGTAAATAGCCATGTAGGCTTAAGAATACCTCTCTGCCACTGAGGCTAACTGGCAAAAATGGCTTTAGTTCAATTCATTATCTGCCCGAAGAATGAGGTTAGCTGAATAGCTAAATATACTGAACGACCAGCTTATTCCATCAGTTGATTTTTTTTTTCTCTGATGGCATGGGTATATTCCAAGATGACAATGCCAAGATTCATCAGGCTCAAATTGTGAAAGAGTGGTTCAAGGAGCGAGACATTATTTTCTTTGGCCACCACAGAGGACAGAACTGAACCCCATTGAGAATCTTTGAGCCTTTGAGATGTACTGGAGAAAACATTGCGCTCCAATCATCAATACAAAAAAAAAAATTAATGCACCTCTGGACAAAAAAGAAATGTTGTGACATTGAAGGAGCTTGTGCAAATGATGCCACAGCGAATGCATGGCGTAATCAAAGCTAATGGCGGTCCAAAGAAATATTAGTGTGTGGTCTTTTTACACTGTTTAACCACACTACGTCTATTTAACTACACTGCTCACAAATATTAGGGGAAATGTCATTATGGGATATTTCATTTTGAAGTATCCCCAAATATTTATGAGCAGTATATCTGCCTGCCACCTCCATTTTGAGTGTTCTGGAATTCATCCTTTGTCTGAAGAAGTGAGGCAACCTAGGCTCTGTTTTTCACTATAATCAGTGTCCAAACTTTGTGGTAGTTAATAATGTTTGTTCCTGATATACTCTGTGTGTTTTCTGGTTAGGACTCATGGGGATCTGGTGAGTGGACTGTACCATCAGATCCTGTTGTCCCTGCAGAAGGTCCTATCAGACCCAGTCCGGCCTCTGTGCTCTCACTATGGAGCTGTGGTCGGCTTACATGCTCTTGGCTGGAAGGTAACTATATAATTATTATATCAGCAAAATAAAAAGGCACTGGACATATACTATGTGAGTCAAAAGTCACAGGACACCTATTTATTTCAGAAACAAAAGGTATAATGACATATCTGAATACCCCAGCAAGTCATGGGTAAGGGGGTCTATCTTTTAGGCTATGGTCCAGAACATGGCCACCATCTTGGAAGCTGCCATATTGGATCAAGGGCACGTTTTTCCAACGGGAAGATGGTTATGTAGCATATCAAAGAGGACTAGAATTGGTCCAAATATCTACAGAATATCTCTGCGTTCTAAACGCTGTCAACACAGACGGAACCGCGTGGAAGATCAGCCAGATGAAACAGAGCCTTACAGGGTGAATATAATATAGTCAGTGGTTAGAGAAAATATACAGGTAGTGAATGGACAAAAATAAGTACAAATATAGCACAAAGACATGCAACCAAACACAAGCAACCTGCACAAACATGTCTCTGTAACATCAGCCGTGTTAGAACCTCCTGCTAAAGGTATTTTTGGTATATTTTACACATTTAAATATTAATAAAAAGCAAACTTGTTTTTGTAAATCAAATGCTTTATATCCAGTAAACATTTAGATGTGAAAAAACACAGATACTGTATAGTCAAGTAATTTCTTTGCATGTTACATGTAACTGTAAACTTTTTCCACAGTTACAGCCAGAGCTGTAAATTATCTAGAGTCCATGCTAACGGCTGGCGCGAACACTGAAAATATGCAGAAGGCAGAAATAAACCAAGAAGACTGCCTGATTAATTTATCTTAAATTGCACGTGGATTGAAACAATCTTTAATTAGGGAGCAACCAACTTAGGCAGCAAGGGTGCACACTAGGTATTGAGACAGAATATGAGGTAGAAGTGGTGGTCTGCGGAGGTCAAAGACCCAATTTACACTTGGTCATAAGTCTTGTATCTCGAAGTTTTCAAACTGATTGCACTTAATTGTTAAACAACTGTACAGGCAACCAGACTGAAATCTGATCACTGTATCCTGTGTAAAGCAACTTATGTCATGTGATCACACATGACATAATTTTACAAAATTTATTTACAAAAGACGGTTACTACATCGCCGTTGAGAAGAATGCGCCAATTTTAGGGGTTAATGGTTAGAAACAGATTGCTGATAAACATGATTAATACAGCAGTAGTGCGGTAGCATCAAGCTGGCAGCTAAGGGCCACAGATCAGTTTAGGCATGAGAGTGCAAAATGATGGGAGCCGGTTATATTGTTGACTTTAATAATTCTAAAGATCACTACTTCAGAGTGTCCTTCATTGTTGTTCGTGGAGTACAGGGCAGCTTTTGGTGTTCTGATGCCTTTAATATGTGACCTCATCTGAATGCATCTGAAACCACCCCTGAAATGGGTTAAGCAATCAGATTCAAGCTGGAGATCAGTATGTCCTGAGGTGTATTTACACAGACCCGTTTATGAGGCTTAGCTCTATATAGATGCAGTCCTAAAACTCAAGATTCATGAAAGATTCACGTGTGTCCACACATTCAAACATGTTCTTGTGTTTTACATTAGGCCGTTGAGCGCGTGTTGTATCCCCACCTACCTGCCTACTGGGCGAATCTGCAAGCGGTACTGGATGATTACTCTGTCTCAAATGCACAAGTGAAAGCAGATGGACACAAGGTCTATGGAGCTATTCTGGTATGTATGCATAGTCCTGTGTAGGTATCCATGACTCAAGAATTGTTGTTGATTTCCTTAATGACTAGGGGTGTGATGTTCAGTTGAATGAACACGTTCTTAATTTTTGTCGCCATCTACTGCCATTGAGCACTAGTCATACTCGGACTCATGCAGGTCTCTGTGAGAATCCTAATTTCTTTTAAATTCAGGGGACTAAAACTTCGTTTTTGTAATATTTTTTTTAATGAATAAAATTAAATGAAATGTCATTTAAATGCAAGCGACTTAAGTTTAATTGCCAAAATAAATACAATGAAATCTGCATTTTTAATGTTTTATCATTTACAGTGTAGAAATTGTGTTTTTTCAAATGTAAAATCAACAATTGTGAGCAAATTCAATCGTGAACCGTCCCTATTAATGACATTAAATAAACACATCCTTTAAAGGGAACGTATTTTGATATTCAGGCAAATTTGAGTGAAACAAGAAGAGGTCATTGAAGTCCTCTGATCTTTCACTAGTTGATCATTTAAAGAGTAAATTGAGGCTAGATCATACCCACTGAAATAGTCACGACGACGTGTTTGTAGAACGCATGACTAACAGTATTACAGGGTCTATGTTATCAGTCACATTTTGACTGTCTTACCATAAATTCATGAATAATTTAGTTCTATACGATTGTCAGATAATTCTGCCCATGTCAGTTTATAGTGTGAACGTAGCTGCACTTCTCTGTCTGCCCACCAGGTGGCAGTGGAGCGCCTGCTAAAAATGAAGTCTGTGAGTTTGACTGCACAAGGGGGTGCTGCTGCTCTTCAGAGCTCAACTGGAGGAGCGATGTGCTTTAGAGAGAGTTCGCCAGGCCTAAGCCCACCTCCAGAACCTCTGTCTGAAGCCCCTCTGGGCATCGCCAGCCACCTGCAGGCAGCTGGAGCAGGATGCCAGTGGGAGGAGTGGACCCCTGTCTCTCTCCCTGATATGTACTGTGAACTCTACTCCTTCTTTGGAGACAGTCTGGCTGTGCGCTTTAGCACCGGGCCTGCTTTAGGCAGTGTGTCTGCGGCTCCCGTTCAGTCCTCAGATAACCGGAAAGAGGCAACAAGTGGTGCTGGCGGTCTGGAGAGCACACGCAAAATGCCCCAGCTCACCGCCAGCATGAACGTCAGCCCCAGGCCAGATGGAAGCCCACGCACTGAGCATGCACCACCTACCCTGGGTGCTACAGCATCAGGAAGGTATGGACAACTCAAGCAATTGCTTACTTAATCAAGTGACATTGTTCACTAGTTTTTACATTTATGGGTAGTAATTAATATAGAACCAGTATAAATAGTATAGTAGTATAAATAGTAATAAATCGTGACCACTGTTAGTTTTCATTTTATAGCTTTACAGATGCATTGACTGGACATTACCACAGCCGTATTTAGATCATATTAGATAGAACATATTAATTAAATCACAATATGAAAACATTTGGTGCATTACTGTGTAATGTATAATACGTTACTTATTATACTTTCATCTATTCTAAAATTGTCTTTTACAAAACTTGAAATACTTGAAAAAAACGTGAAATTATTATGAAAAAGAAAGCCTCGAAACTGTTTTTGTAAATGGCTTTCAAGACTGTGATTCTCTTATCTGTTAGCAGATGTCGCCTTGGTTCACTCATACTAGTTTTCTGTCATTCAAACATGATTTAGATGTGCGCAGTCCGCTAGATACAAACCAGTTCTGTTCTGAGAGTGGGTTCGCATGTCCAGCGTAGTTAGCCTAAGAATCCAGCTTGTGAGCCTCCCGATTCGCTTGCCGCTAGTATGTATCAAGAATTTCTTCAGCTGTTTGCACATATGAATCACAAGTGTCCTTTTGAAAGCCTCAGTTAAACAATCATTTGGATTTTGAGTCCTATAATCCTAAGTTCAATAAAGCAGAACATCGTACGGGGACTGTAGTGGAGAGACAGGACGAGTTAGTGATTGAAGGTGGAGGACGTGGCAGTGGGACAGGCATCAAAATGGCACATTTCCACAAAAACGTGATATGAATGGTACATAATCGATGACACAGACACTTGTTGATAAAGGCAGCATGTGACTGAGACCGAATAAACGTAAATGACTTTGACCCGGTGCCAAAGCAGCAGAGATGCAAACTAACCCACCGTGCTGCATCAGGAGTTGAAACCATAGTGTTTCATTTTGCATTCAGTCAATGATTTTTGTATTTATTGCATTTGTATCTATAGCTGAAGGTTCACGTCTAGGAGACTTACTGTGTAGGACAGCTTTTTGTTTCCTATTGTAATTCTTTATTTAATAATCTTTAATGTAAGACGGTGACATTAAAGTGAACAGACGTTGATCGGACGTTCATTTAATATCGCACAGCAGTGTTAGTTTGCAGAGGGGTGGTACGCTGGTTAGCACTGTTGCTTCACAGCTTCAAAGCACCGTGTTTAAGTTCCTGGTGTGCGTGCGCGTGCAGTGGACTGGCACCCTGTCTGGAGCCAAAAGATAAGCTTACACCTGCTCTTCTTTCTGATTTGGCTCATGCAGATCTCTGGCCCGCTCTTCATCATCTTCATCCACAGTTCCACGTTCCCGCTCTTCCTCCTCCCGCCCAGGGCGCTCGGCTAACCAATCACGAGACGTTTTCCCGAAGACTCGATTTACGTCTCCCCAGGCAGGGCCACCTGCCTTCTCTTTTCTGATTGGTGGGCGACAGATGGGCCGGCGATGCCAGGGACGACGCTTTCAGACCAGCTTCACTCCAACTCCACCCATTAGCACACTTCCACCAAGGGCTTATGCGCACAAACTGCCCGTCATAGGGAGAGTGAGCAAACCAGTGAGACGCTGGACATGTTCTCATTACTCGCTCTACCTGCCTCTTTAACACGCAACCAAGCACAAAAGCATAGCTCAGACTAATTCCACTGCTTTCTTTTTTGCTTTTTGATCAGATTGTTTGCTGTGAAAGATTTTTTTTTTGTTATCACCGTTCTGTCAGCACGTTATTTTTTTGTAATTATGGAGGCTGAAGTCCTCTAAAATAAAGACCTTGGAAGCATTGTAATGTTAAGCTCATATTAAATTCATTTGTCAATATCATAGAACATTTAATGTAACGTTAGGAAGCTCAGCTCAGATGCAGTCAGAGTTGGTGGAAACGAATCTCCACAACTTTAAGAACTCGAGACTTGCTTCACTAACACTGATAAAAGTCTTGACTTTGTTAAAGATTTGTATATTTAGGTATTGAGAAGTTAGGGTTTTTTGTTTTGTAATTTGGGTGATTTTTGCAAGCTTGGCAACCTTTCAGAACACGGAAAGCCAGTGGAGACAAAATGATGAGGAAGCTTATAACATGGAAGCGACTATTCCAAATATAATCACGTTTGAATTAAAAAATCAGCGACCCAACCACCATGACATCCAATTTTAACTATCAATACAGAACCCACAAAGAAAGGGCTGTGACACGACTGTGACTGTTAAGCTAACTTTTTAGCTGGTAAAACATTTGCTAAAAAGATAAAGTTACATTTCAGATATGTTTTGGCTTTGAAACGAATGTGCATTTAAATATCCATTCCTGTATTTTAGACCTGCACCACATTCCAAAAAGTTGGGACTGTAAAGCACAATGTTGCCATTTCACAAAACGTCACTGGGATTTAGGTTTTCTAGGGTTAATTTACTGCTGCCTGGGTCAGCGTTCAAAATCTTCCTCTGCCAGTCTGCTATTGCTGGGTCACAGAGCAAGATGCTTAACCTACAATTGCCTGGATTGCACCTCTTAAGCTGCTCTGGGTTAAGAGTGTCTATTAAATATGCCTGAAATATGTTTTAACCTGGAGGATTCTGAGCGATTAAGTGTTTTAGCCATTTGTTCCATTATTCGTGGAAACGCATCCACCCTTTACCGTTGTTGCGTTATGATGAGTTATATGTGTTACGAGGTATAATGAAAAATGCTGCATATAGAAGCATTTTCACAAGTGAGCTCAGGCTCTGTTTCTATATTAGATATTTACATAGAACACACACATATATATATACATATATATATATATATATATAAATCTACTGCTTATAGGAATTGGGGGATAACTCAAAATGAAATATCCCATAATTTACATGAGAAGTGTACTTTTCTCTTCATTTGGTGGACTTTGTGTTCTTTATCTACACTGCTCACAACAATTAGGGGATATTTCATTATGGGATATTTGTTTTTAGGGTATCCCCTATTTTGTGATAGTTTTATTTTAATGACTCTGCTTTCCAAATTAGACTGCATGTTGGTCATGTCATTAAAGTTTCAACACCTTGAGGAATGCTTGATGTAGGACTGGGGATTTGGTTACACAGTATAATAAGCCTGCTAGTCAGTTAGGTCAAGTCAATTGTATGATGGCTCAAAGTGCAGGATCCGTACTGACGCTTTGTCATGCTTATGCTTTCAGTTTCTTGCTTTTCTCTTATATATTCTTTGTTATTATTGGAGCACTTACTTTCATGGCTCTACAGCAGCCCGAGTGGAATTTGCTTGCTGCTGAGGTACGGGATGTGCGAGCGAGGTTCCTCGAGAGCCACTATTGTGTGAAGGATAGCAGCCTGGAGCAACTGCTGAAGAAGGCCTTGTTTTCCGGCAGACGTGGAGTGGCTGTGCTGAAGGCTGACAGTGCCAAGTATAACTTCGACTTCACCTCATCACTGTTTTTTGTTACAACCTTAGTCACTACAACAGGTAAGCCGCAGAAGATGAACCATCACAAAAGCACTGGGCCAGAAGAACTATGATTCATTGGTTTGTTCGTAGATAAGCAAAAATGCCATTTTATTGTATTGGTGCTTTATTATTATTATTATTACAATTACACAAATGGTTAGCACTGCCACCTCACAGCTCTGAAATGGGTTCCCTGGTTGACCCTGGAGTTTGCATGTTCTCCCTGTGCTTGCGTAGATTTTCTCTTGTTTACTCTGGTTTCTGCTCACATTTCAAAGACATTCTTGTTTAGGTCATTTTTTTTGTTTCAGAAGTACTCTGTAGTATGTTAGAGTAAGCAATTGTGTGTATGTGCCATTTTATTGGTTTGCAACCTGTCTAGGTTTGCTCCTGATTAGGATCAAGTGGATAACACAATTAATGAATTGCAAAAAGAAACAAAGTAGTGCTTTAACAATGAGTGAGCTAAAAATAAAGATGCAAATTAATTTTCGGGAAAAAAAGCTTATTTTATATATATATGGTTAACAACCTTCATGGGGTCAAGAACAGACTAATAATACTATGTCTAGTACCTTCCTAAATCCGCTCACTCACATTTAGCCACATACAGTGCTTGCTTTATCATTGTTTAGAATGTTAGATCAGGGTATAATCTGTAAAATCCTAGGTCCTCTCTTGTGGAAGTGTCTCTTCAGCTTACCCTACAGGTTTTCAAAGCCATGACCATGTTAAAAGCTTGACAATGTGGTCAGTAAACTATTTTTGTATTGCTGAGGACTTTGCTCGAAGACCAGCCAAGTCATTTAAAGTCTCTTGGTACTTCATGGAATCCATGATGCCTTGTTTCCCCGAAGTTCCCAGGTCATGTAGAGAAAACAAAACAGATTCTTTACCATACAGAGAGAAAGTTGTATTTCTTTTTTTAATTTCAAAGCCTAACCTTGTGTCTGTTGCCATGGAGCTATATTTCGTCTCATTTTTGGTCATGGGTTCTACTGTAGTTCCAATATGAAACATTTTCAACACTGATGATGAGCCACTGATGACACTTAACTGGAAAATAAGCACAACACACTCCCATAACAGTGTCGTGACCGTGCATGCAGCTTAATTTCTATTTCAAAATAACATCTGTCAAACAGTAATGTGACTTTATTCCATTATTTAACTATCCTTCAAATGTGTCCTTGTGTTTATACTGAAAGCTAAACACTACATCATTTGTCCTGTGCTTGCACGGGTGTGTTGAGTAAGAACATCCTGTTTCCGTTTAGTGTGCATATACTATTGTAAATACATCACTGCAGAATTAAAGGGGCCCTGTAGTTGACATTAGGGTTTGTGTAGTGAAAACTTTTCGCCATAGTTTTTCATCTGTGTAAGGAAGAGCTGCTTCACGATGGTTTATTACCCAGAATCCGAAAGTTTTGATGAGTATGGAAAATGCATAAAAAAACAGTGTTTCTGACTTGCATTTAATTGCAGACAGTATAAACCTGAGATGTTTCATGTTTTGTCTGGTCAACTTAATCTAAAATACACTGTGATTTAGAACAACATATACTGCCTTCAGTTTAAAGTTAAACTTGAAGTTTTCAACAAGACAATGTAGATCCACATGCTTGGTGCCTGGTGGCAGAATTAGAGGATACAGGAACTGGGTTGGCCTTCCTGCAGTACTGACAGTACCTACCCCCAACACAACACCTGAAATTCTTAATCACTAGGTATCATCTGTGCCGAAGCATCTAAAGTATATTGAAAAGGAATGGCATCATAACAAAGCGGTCAATGCTTTACTCTCCCAACATTTTTTAGAAAGTCTTGCAGGCCCGAAATGCAGGAATTGATGTTTTTCAGCAAATTAAATGAATCTGAACAGACAAAATATGAAATATCTCAGCTACATACTGTCATCATGACATAAAATTAATGTCCTAACTTCCTCTCATTTGGGCTTGTATTACATTTTATGTTATTTAGCAGACGCCCTTATAAAGAGCGACGTGCAATTAATAGTCTCATAACCGAAGCAACTCTGAGGCACAGGTGGGATTTGAACCTGTACTTTAACCACTAGGCCACCACAGTACCACAGATGCAACGGAGCAAACAACCAAGTAAAGTTAAGATGATGGCTAGGTAATTGATCTGCTAGTATTGGGTAATGGAAGCCCAGACATTCCTGAAATGTTTTCCGTTTCTTTAATCTTCTTTATCTCTAGTGTTTTCCAAGCTTGTCATTCCTTAAATGCAATCCAACTTTGTCCTCCATCAGTTGTTTTCTGACCTTGCTATATACTGTATGAAGTCTCAAACACCTCTGTCATACCAAATGTTCCCAAAACGTATAATCCCTGTAGTATTCACAAACCTTGTCAGTCCTTAGGTTTTAAAAATCTTGTAATCCATCAGTGTTCACTGTGTTTTCCAACCATGTTATCCCTCAAATGTTTGCACTATCATCCAGCTGTTCCTAAACCTTATCGTTGCTCGTGTTCTCCAACCTTTTCATTACATCTTTTTAGTATAAGGTCTTACTCTTCCTCTCAAAATGATAAATATGGAGCATGTTTTGATTTTTAGAGGAAGGACTGAAGTACATTATGACTTGGGCCAGAACCCACAATAACACCTTACTAACACTCACTTTGTTTGTGTGTGTGTGTGTGTGTGTGTGTGTGTGTGTGTGTGTGTGTGTGTGTGTGTGTGTGTGTGTGTGTGTGT
>JAUZST010011584.1:0-11841 GCA_034779995.1 Parotocinclus haroldoi
TAATAGTACGGACTCTCTTTTATGTGAGTGTTGATGTTTGTGTAAATGTGTGTGCCTGTGCCTGTGCCTGTGCGTGTGTGTGTGTCCTTGAGTGGGGGAGATGTGCAATATGTCACTGTGTGGACTAAATGTCCCCACAAGGACAGTAAGTTCTGACATTTTTGCCATATGTGGAACATTTTGCTGGTCGGAACAAGGACATTTGCTGTTTTACTAACACTGAAACTGTCTTTTGAAAATCCAAAAGTGCTAATATATTATATAATAGTAACATGGAAAGTGATTGTGTGCATGCATATGTGTTATTTGCACCGCAATGGATTGACTTCGTGTCTAGGGTTTAATCTCGCCTTAAACCCTTTCCTACCGGTTATACCATGGCTCCCATGAATTTGATTATGTTAGTATAAAAATGAATTTATGAATGTTGGTGGAAATGGTGATTGCATGATGCAGTGTTACTTTGGTGTGTGTGTGTGTGTGTGTGTGTGTGTGTGTGTGTGTGTGTGTGTGTGTGTGCGCGTGTGTGTGTGTGTGTTCTCTTTACAATTCTCTAGGTTTTACTTAGAAGCTTACTAACAGGAACAGGCAGACAAATTAAAGGATATGTGCATGGTATGGGGACGCTGCTATTCTGTCAGTCAACTAAAGGCGATCTTATGAATAGCTGTCTTGTTAATATCCATAGATTTTGTATGAATTATGTTGCCAGGCCTTTCATCGATGCTCGTAGTGTTTGAGTTGTTGCCATTGTCACTGAGATAAGATCCCCCAGCACTAAAACTGACCTACGCTGCAGGATATGTGTTAAAACCCCATAAAAGCTGCTAAATATAACATACAAACTGAGTAAGAAATGATGAGCCCACAATAACAACAGAACATGTACATAATATGCTTCACAATAGAAATCATGTCAGGGCTGTTATTTGAAAATAATTTGAATACACAGAATTTGTATACAAAATGTGATTTGTATACCAATCACAAAATTGCACTGTGCAAAGGACACTAAATCCATGACCCAGAGTATTGGAAACACCATATGTCCTGCATTTAGACAACATCCTCCAATTTTATGTTTTTGAAATTTCCTTTAAATCCCAATGTATGGTAAGAATTGTTGAGTAAGGCAGGGGTCAGTGTGGAAATCTTAAGTCAGTGATGTTTTGCATGGGAATTTAACAGTCAACAAATATAAAGCAATTATACCCTATGGCGCTTTTACTGATATTGCCCCCTTATTTCAGAATGATAAACTAACACAATAAAACAAATTAAATGTCTTAAATCTACTACTATTGGAGAAACAACGTATTTTTTGCATGTAAGGATGTTATCCCAATATTGCTGGAATTACTGATTAGATGTACACCAGCATAGAAACTTGCTAATATCAGTTTTCACAGTTAAGGAATAAGGAATTCTGGATCACAGGTTGTAATATACTTAATATACAATGACGAGCAAAAATACTATCACCACTCGTTGATAAGTGAATAACAAATGTGGTGGGTAGAGTAGCAAAATATTACTCAAGTAAAACTATTGTTACTTCGGCAAAAAATTTTCTTAAATAAAAGTATCCAATACTTGAGAATCATGTGTACATCATTAGGTGTACGTAATTATAATGTTGGTAGCACGGTGACTCGGGGGGCAGCACTGCTGCTTCACAACAAGAAGGTCCCGGGTTCAATCCGGCGGCTTGGGTCCTTTCTGTGTGGAATCTGCATGTCCTCTCCGTGTCTGTGTGGGTTTACTCCGGGTACTCCGGTTTCCTCTCACAGTCCAAAGACATGCGTGTTAGGTTAATTGGTGTCTCTAAATTGTCATTGACTTGTGCATGCGAACACCCCAGTCGTGTAACTGGAAACAGCTGCACGCCAGTCCCAAGTCCGGATAAATGTGGAGGGGTGGAGAAAGCAATGGCAACTACTCCATTATCCTGACAAAATACTTGTGTGGAGATCGATGATCCATCAAGTGACTGAGAGTCTGTACTGACTGTATGGTTAATCTAATCCAATTATAATGTTACTGTTAGGGTTCGCGCTGTGAGCCTATTTTTTGTTCGCCACAGTGCCTTATTTTACCCCGATCCCTTTGTGTGGTGTTTTCGTTTTCTCCCTACGTCCGTAATGGCGTTTGTTTTGATTCTCCGCGGCGATCAATTGGTTTGTTTATTTACCTTACGCACCTGTTCTTCATTTTAGTTAATTAGTTTTGTTATAAGAGCCGTTCAAACACGCCAGTGTTCACCGGCTCATTACGTTAATCCTTGTCTGTTTGCGTTACATTTTGAGTGTTCCCTTTGTCCGTGCGCATTGTTTGTTTTTCGTTTCGTTTTTAGAGTTTTTCATGGACTCCGCCGCTCATGTTCCCCGGCAGCTTGATGGTGCCTGGGACACGAGGCTGGAATGGTCTGTTTACCTGGACCCACGGCTTGCATGGCTCCGCGGCTGGAGGAGTCGCCTCTGGATCAACATGGCATGGATGCCGTCCTGGATCCTCTGGCGCGGAGTCATTATGGCGGCACCGCGACCCCCACCGTCAATGTGGGACCCTCTTCGCTCCAGCCCATTTGAGAACCCCTGGGACCCTGTCGCCCTGGACATCGATTCTACGGATCCCAGCGGACCCTCAGTGCTCAGGCTGTTCACGAACCACTAGACTAATATGGAGTGGGCCCCACGGCCCCACCACGGGACTCTGGACTCCAGGCTCCTCGCCCCACTGATCTTGTGGGACTTATTTTTACCTATCATTTAAATGCCTGATTTATGTGTCTTTTGTTAATAAATGTTCCTTGGTTTTCCCCATATTTATAGTTTGTCTGTTTATACTGCTTTGTGGGCTCTGACTCCTGAAACCTGATAGGGATCCTGGGGACTTAGTGAGACCAGGAATGGTCAGGAATAACAGTTACACTTTTAAGAACATTAAAGCTCATCTCAATTTTTCCAAAACACATCTTGATGATCCCCAAGAAAACATTCTGTGGACCGATGAGACAAAAGTTGAACTCTTTGGAAAGTGTGTGTCCCATTACATCTGGCAAAAAAGAAAAAAAAAGAAACACTACATTTCAGAAAAAGAACATTATACCAACAGTAAAATATGGTGATGGTCGTGTGATGGTCTGGGGCTGTTTTGCTGCATCAGGACCTGGAAGACTTGCTGTGATAAATGGGACTATGAATTTTGCTGTCTACCAAACGATCCTGGAGGAGAATGTCCGACCATCTGTTTGTGATCCAAAACACACCAGAAAGTCAACCTCTGTGTAACGCTGGAGGTGTCCTGGAGACCTGGCAAGACAATCCCCGGACTCACCAGAGCCGCAAACAATTTTGCAAAGATGAGTGGGCCAAAATTCCTCCAGAACGCTGTAAAAAGCTCATTGCAAGTTATCGCAAACGCTTGGTTGCAGTTGTGGCTGCTAAGGGTGGACCAACCAGTTATTAGGTTTAGGGGGCAATCACTTTTTCACACAGGGCCATGCAGGTTTGGATTTTTGTTCTCCCTTAATAATAAACACCTTCATTACAAATTGCATTTTGTGTTTACTTGTGTTGTCTTTGACTACTATTTAAATTGGTTTGATGTTCCAAAACTCCTAAGTGTGACAAACATACAACAGGAAATGAGGAAGGGGCAAACACTTTTTCACACCACTGTACATATGTATTTAAAAAGCAACTGTGCTTCCCCCATTTCAGAAACCACCGGTCGCCACTAAATGGCATCAATTCTTTATCATAAAACATAACAAATATGCAAAAATAGGAACCCTGGCTGAACTCATCAAAGTAATAAACATGTCTATTTTAAATAAGATTATGCAACACACAACACCCTTGTTTGACTGCCTCTGCAATAACTGGTTACACACTGTAGCACCAAAAGCTGTAACCAAAGGCTTCCTGTATTAATTGATTACTGTCAGCGCTGACTATGTACTGAAGAAACCCACACTTGCTGAACTGCTTCAGCTCATTGATATTTGTAGGCTTTCGAGCATGAACTGCACATTTCTCATCTTGCCACATATCACAGCATATCAAATGAGTCTAGGCCTAAACTTTGACTATGCCATTCCAAGCCATTAATTTTCTTCTTATCTGCCATTTTGATGTGCTCTGGATAATTGTCTTGCTGCATAACACATCTTCACAGGAGCTGCAGTCCACAGACAGGAGTTCCTGGCCGAAGGCAGAACTCATGGTTTCTTTAACAACAGTAAGGTACTTAGATTCTGATACAGAAAAGCATTTACATATCATCAGACAATGTCTAGATTTTATCTGGAAGAGTACAGGATTTGACATGACATTTACATAGACAATATGAGTCAAATCAGAGGTTGGACCCTGAGTGTGTTAGACATGAGTTTGTAATCTTTTTCAGTCTTTTGGGCTATTGTTTTCCAGACAGTTTTATTGCAGAGGTCTTCATTTAGAGTACCAGTGATAGGATGTCAATTTATTTCCATTCACAGGCTTGGTGACCAGCACTGCTGCCTGACAGCAAGATGGTCCTGGATTCAGTCCAGTGGTGGAGTGGCCTTCTTGTTCTTCTCCAGTTTAATCCCACCGTGCAAAGACATGATTGTTAGGTTAATCAATTAAATTAATTTGGCATTAACTTATTGAATTGAGTTTGTGTGTGCTGTGTGAAGCTGGTGGATCTTTCTGGGTGTCGTATGTTGAAGTCTGCGGCTATGATATGGCAGCTGCACTCCACAGACATTAAAATCGTCAATTCCATTTTCAATTACCAGTTACCTAATGATTAATATGCTACATGACCAATTTCTCATTGGAAAAAACATGCCCTTCATCCAATATGGCGGTTTTTAAGATGGTGGCATGTTCTTCCAGACATAGTTCAAAAGATAAACCCCCTCCCTCATTACTTGATGGGGTATTTAGATTTGTTTTGAATGTTCCCGTTTGTTTCTGAAATAAAAGCGTGTCCTCTGTCTTTTAACTCGCTCTGTATACAGACATCCCTCACTATATCGTGGTTCACCTATTGCAGTTCATATTATTATTAATAATATCACAGATTTTTCTCTATATTGTGGGTCTCTGTGGCATATAGGAATGTATGCAGTATTTATGATTTTAACGTGTAAACGTGTAAAACAATATAAAAAGTATAAAACATGCTAAATCAAATATATTAAAATAATATTCAATTGAAAGAAAATACAATATGTATTTCAAATACTGTATGTAATACAAATATGTAATACGCAATGAAAATGCAGTGTACGGCACTACCACTTGAGTTTGCTTTCCCGAAAATTGCACACGGCACACTTTTGGCTGATGGATGGACGGCCTGGGCGGTGAATGGCTCAGTAACCATAAGAGTGCATGAAGGGGTATAATAATAATAATGTTATTATTATTGTTGTTATTATTATGTATATATAAATAAATATAAAATAAATATATGTAATGTTGACATAACCTTGTGTACTGAGATAGCCTTGTCGCTGAAATGGCCTGTGATTCTGAAAGCGACGTTAAATAATCTAAGTATACAAACAAACATCCCGTCACATGTTCGCTGATCAAAAGAGTATAAGATTTACCTTGAGCAGGGTGTTACGGTATGTGGTAGGTCCCTAGTATGCAGGACCGTGGAATCACGGCGTATAATAATAATGGGGAAATAATATATAACCAAACTGAAAAGGGGGGAAAAAAGGAGCGAAAGGTGCGTGTCAAGGTGCACCGGAGCATGTGTGCACCGGTGGTCAGGTGCACGGTGGAGTGAAACGACCTAGTAATGAACACTGCTAGAACTTCCATTTAAGTGGAGGGAGGCTCAGGTGTTAGTCATCAGGTCGTGAACTATACACTGGTTATAAGCAGCCTCACCCAATGCTCTGTAACGGCAATCGGCGAGGCAGCACTGCAAGGGAAAAGGTAGGAACCCTAACACAGGGCTTCCACATCTCTTTAGCTAATCCTAATATCCATTCATTCATTTTCATATATACTTAAATCAGTTCAGGATCATAAGGGACCTGCATGGGAGCAGCCACTGCTTGAAAAAAAAAACACAAACAAAACACAGGGCATGCTAATCTTTGCTGTATTTTTAGCAGGTCTTGACAGGGTGCCAGGCCATTGCAGGCTAATGAACCTTTTAATTTGGTTATGTTAACACTTTTCCAGTTGAATGTGCCCCAAAGAAATGTAATAATTCACCTTTTGTGTAAGGTGTCCAACCAGGAAAAAACTAAAAAAACACAACAAGTTTACCACAATACTGAGTCAAAATGCTATCTATCTATCTATCTATCTATCTATCTATCTATCTATCTATCTATCTATCTATCTATCTATCTATCTATCTATCGAGTGCCTTGAGTGTGAAGTTCTGTATTAGTTGTAATGAAGAGATTGAAGGAGATTACTCTATATAAAGTGTGTCTTCGCGGTGGGATTATAGGCTGAATGGAGGCGTGATTTGTGTTATAATGACACCCAGGTCTCCATCACCCCCGCTTCCACAGCACCAAAACACTTCTCATGTGCTTCTGTTTGTCTTAACCGCAACACTGAGCGTGTTTGAACTGGGACATCAAGAAGCTCAGTAAACATCTGTGAGGAACATCAGCCTGCTATTTGTATAGGGTGATAAATGTGAGTATACGAGGTGATCCCGTCGTCACACAACAGCGGGAATAAAGCACTGCGCCTCTCATACGGACTCAAAGTTCGACACGCGGTCGGAAAGATAATGCTTCACTGAGCTGAGAGAAGCACAGCCTTCCAAACAGGTAGGACATTTCAAAAACCGCCTTGTCCAGGATAAACTCCGTTTCTCCCTAGTGTTGTGTTGCGATGAGTCGTCGCGCACGCTGAATCCTGAATAGTATCAGTCTGTAAGCAGCCAGGCATTGATGTGATCGCTTTAATGTTATGCATTTGATACTTGTTTTTGGCAGCTGTAGTGACTTAATGACGTTATATAAACGCGTTGTGTACGGAGACTTCATTACTTATAATGTCACAGAAAACTATTTTCTCAGCAGTCTGTTTAGCTGCTTACCAAAATAAATAAATAAATAAATAAATAAATAAAAAGCACAACGCTTAACATGTTCACAAAACCTATGTGTGCAGTTTTATGTCATATATACTTTACTTTATTTGGCTAAAAACAAACCAATTTGAGACGTTATATGTGTTTATAGTATAATAATGCATGTAGATATTATAAAGCCAGTCTGATGAAGTTCATGCCTAGTATCGGAATGCTGAAGAAATGTGATTTGGACCTTTGACTATGGCTTGGTTGTTGGTGCCAGATGGGCTGGTCTAGGTATTTCAGAAACTACTGATCTACTGGGTTTTCACCAGTTGAAAATGACTTGTTGATGACAGAAGAGAATGACCAGGTTGGTTCAAGAGGATGGCAACAGCAACTCAACCATTGTTCCAACCGAGTTACACAGAACATCTACATACATACATACATATAAATACATATTTTAATGCTCAGCGTGTCAAACCTTGAAGCAGATAAGATAGAAGACCACACTGGGTGCCACTTCTATGAGCTAAGAACAGGCAACAGAGGTTACAGTTTGCACATGCTCAATAAAAATATAAAAAGTGTTACAAAGCTCAAATTATTTAATTGGTCACTGGTTTCTTGAACATGAGAATTAGTTCACTTTACTCAGCTTGCCTCCACAATCACCAGATCTCAGTCAAATATTTTCCACAATGACAAGTTGTACACTTCTGTTCTTATGATAGGGACAGCTTTGATAATTCATTATACTTAATGGATAATGGATAATAATATATGTAGTACTATATGTAGTACTATAATAATATAACATACACCCAGAGAGCACTTTATTTTACTGTTTATACAGTCAGTGTCTATTTTACCTGTTCCACTTATCGTATATAAACACTTTGTAGTTCTACAATTGCAGATTGCAGTCTATCTGATTCTTTACACACTAGGTCTCCTTTAGTGTGTTCTCTAATGGTAAGGATGCCCACAGTACCGCCACAGATCAGGTACCATTTGGTTGGCGGAATATTCCGAGCACAGCAAGGATGCTGATGTGTGACGGTCTGATGTTATGTATTGATCTGGTATGTGTGGATCAGACAGTTTTTTTAATCACTTCAGCATCACTGCTGGACTGAAAATAGTCCACCAGCCAATCATGTCCAGCCACCGGCATCCTGTAGGCAACATCCTGTGAGCACTGATAAAAGAAGAGAGGATAACTAACACAAGCTGTAAAACAGTTAAGCTACAGTTTCTGACTTTACATCTACATGGTGGAACAGTATGGTTCACAGTGTGTAAACACACTTTAAGAACCCCAGCAGCACTGCACTCATACTATATACTATATACTCATGCACTCAACACACTAACACACCATAACAACATTCATATGACTGCAGTGGTGAGAGTAGCGGGGACTAACAAAGTGCGTATTAGGTTAATTGGTGTCTCTAAAGTGGCCCTTAGTGTGTGACTGTGTGCATGACTGTGTGTGTACCATATGCCTCATCTAGGCTTGTTCGGGTTGCCGGGTAGGCACCGTGACCCTGTGTGGATTAAGCAGAAGATAATGAATGAACTGTTGAATTAACAGCTGAATGAACCTAGCGCACAAATCTCTTACCCAATATATGAAGTAATGGATATAGAAATAAGTTTTATTATTTCATCTAATTATGTGGTAATGAATGTTATTTTTATTTTGTATGTACTGGCTTGAAGGTTTTCTGCTGTATTCAGATTTGTTTCAGAGATAATATCTGACATATAATAATCTGCTGTGCTTACAGAAAATCATCATGGTCATTTGGTAGCTTTTTGATCTTTTAACCTAAAATCAATATCCACTTGGAATCCTATTTCAAAAGCTCTATTTATACATTAATATTTGTGGAATTCATGGTAAATGTAAACTATAATAAAAATGTTTTATTTGTATATATGTCTTCCAGCTTTGCACACATAGGTGTTAATTATTTGCCTATTCTCTGATGCAGACATGTTTCATGTCAAATTGATTAAAATTATGGTGAGCAGCATTGAACTGCTCATTTTGAATCCATCCAGATTTCTATCAAATTTAAGTGAAGTCCACTGACCACTTAAGGACATTCACTTCTTATCCTTAATCCATTGTTGTTTTTGTGCCAATGCATTTAGAGTTGTCATCATGCTGGACAGAGAACCACCTGCCTATCTTCAGCTGTCTAGCAGAGTGCCACGTTTTCCTCAACATTGTTTTGTACTTTGGTTACATCCATTTCCCTTTAGTCCTGGCAAAATGAAATCACACCAGAAAATATTTTGTACCTCCATACTCCATACAGTAGTAGTATTTTGAGGTGCGATGGCTTGGATTTTCACCCAATGTAGTGCTTGGATTTCAGTTCACAAAGTTCAATCTTCATCTTATTTGACTTTAAAAAAATTGAAAGAAAGATGACTCTGGCAAAAGTGCCACCTGGAATCTCAATTGCATTTATGATGCCATATGGCACTTTTGCCAGAGTCATCTTACTTGGCACCCTGATGTACAAGCCAGCTGTTTTGTGAAGCTTGTGATATGTTGTCATTTGTAAATACCGAGCGATGGCAGCCAAAAAAGACTGCCAAAAAAGACTGCCCATAAAAGTTCCAACTAGTCTCTGGTAGCTTTCATGTTCAGTGTTCTCTTGACTTGGCCATCCAGTTTAAGTGTATGCCGCTATATGGGCAATATGTTGTTGGTGCCGTACATTTTCCACTTGTCAATAATGGTATTTGAATCTGAGCAAGGTAATTATTATTACTTCAAAGGAACTGACCACTTATCCATACTAGAGATGGATTTCTATTGTAAAATGTCTGTAGTATCTATGGCCTAATAGTATATAATATGCAGTATAATAATATGTATTGTGTCTATGTTGGCCTGTAGTTTTCTAGACTACAATGTATTTTATGTGTTAGGATGCATTGTTATATCTAGTATACAATACAGTATATATATATATATATATATATATATATATATATAGAGAGAGAGAGAGAGAGAGAGTCTATATTGTTCTGTTCCCACTGGCAGTGTAATATATGTAATTTAAGAATTTGTACCTCAAAATAGAAAATTTAGGAGAATATGGAAAATGCATATAAAACACACGCACAGTGTTACTTATATTTACTTTTACTTTTATTTTAATGCAGATAGTATGAATATTTTATGTTTTGTCAGGCCATGTTAGGTCATTTCATTTGTTAATAATCATCTATTCCTGCTTTTCAATCCATAGAAAAGTTCGGACATGGGCAATTTAGATAAATTAGTCAAATTAGGCAATTTAAGCAAATTTCATAACATTATTTAACAATTCATGGCGCAAGCTTAAGCCGAATGCCTGTTATCTTTAATCTCTCAGGAAGAACTGCATCAAGAGCTGCCATTCATTAATAGTTGATAGAACCACATGTGCAAGACATTACATAGACAAGCCTTTGTCAAAAGTACAATACTGAATTACATTCACAAAAGCCACTTAAAACTATACTGTACAGAAAGCAGCCTCATGTTGACCTTGTGCTGTTGCATAGCTTAAGATATGTTTGCATGAACAATGGGACAAAATAGCACCTGAAACACTAAGTGACTTGGTGTCCTCTGTGCCAAAATGTCTTTTAATTGTGATGAAAAAGGACAACATTACAAAATGGTAAATGTTTATTGTTCAAACATTAAAAACAAGACATATCTTATATTCATACTGTCTGCAGTGAAATAAAAAGTAAAATAAATGTAATATGTTCTATGCATTTTTCATACTTTACCAACTTTTTCAAAATTGGGTGGTTGCAATGCGTGATACATCTATAATATAAAATGAAAATAACTATCATTTATATAATTTGTAATATGTATAGTTAGTCACCTATATCTGGATGGTGGTCAATGAAACTGTGGGAGTTGCTTGTGGTCTGTTTGGGTAGTCTGAATATGTGTATATATCTTTTTGATATGTGTGTGCCCTCCATGCCCTCTGTGCCCTCACAAAACCACTGCTCCCAACAACTTCTAACAGGTCAGAATGGCCTAGATGGTGGGCAATTAATTGCTTCTCTCAGTCCAATAATACATCCCTTTTCAGTTTGTCATCTGGGCAAAATGTCTTGGAGTGCATCATAGAGGCGTGTCTAGTAGTCAATGATCTCTCATCCACTGTGAACCTTATTTTCTTCACAGTTCTTTATTTTCATGAGCTAAGACTTAAGACCTACGATAATATTAAACATGGTTACATTTATTGGAAGGTCAAGACTATAAAAAAAGAAAAGGGAGGTTATTCTTACCACTTTACAACAAATGATCACACCAGATGACCAAAGAACAACATATCTCTAAAAGACTCATTATTGGTATTCTGACATTGGAAATTTGTCTGTGACAGTAAATGCACTGGAAATGTTGTTTGGTGTAAGGTTATAATTACAGAGACAGAATTCACCACAATCTACAATGAGACCAAAACTGACATCATGGAGTTACTGTGAGAAAAAAGAAGTACTGTGGAGCAAAAGACAAAAGATAAATTAAGATGCATTTATAATCATTCTATAATTGCATTGCAGGCCTCTGAATTGTAATCGAATCAGAGATGCCAAGTGATTCGCACCTGTTATTGATATTATATGATATTTACATTTACAGTATTTAGCAGACGCTAAATACAAAACTTACAAAAGTGCTTTAAGACATCAGTAACATAATCCATTCTCAATAATAAGGAATCTAAACAAGAATACACCTCT
>JAUZST010011585.1:0-11840 GCA_034779995.1 Parotocinclus haroldoi
TTTGGTATTAAAATATAGATATATATATATATATATATATATATATATATATACAAGCCTCGAAACCTCAGTGTTTTATCCAGGATTATCTGAGATTATACAGGATTGAGGCCTTTTCCCCACAGAGAGGCCCTTTTACCACAAAAAAAAACCATGCCGTTCTCTTTAAAAAAAAAATAATGTCTTTTATTTGATTTAACATGAAGAACCGCGAGCGCAGAGCATCGTTCCACCTTTAATAAACGTCTTCTCGCTTTTGTTTAGTGAGCTCTGTTAATAACAGCCGTTACGGCTCACACCAGTGACATTGACGTCGGGTCAATTTGTCGCTCTAAATGGTCCCAGGGTGAACGTGTGACTTTGCTCCTGTTACTCCTGACTGACGATTGACTCCGAATCAAACGGTCCCACTCGTTTCTGGCTGCCATGTTTGCCGGCCCACAGACTTCTGGCCCTGTGGTCTCGTTAGGTCCTGCAGGGTGTGTGAGGATAAAGAACGACGCTCTGTGTTTACACGTCACCCTGTAGGGGTGTGTGCTGGATAACCTTTAACTGTGTGTGTTCTTCCTCAGCCGTGGTGGATCTGAATGGACGGTATTTCGGAGGTCGGGTGGTCAAGGCGTGTTTCTATAACCTGGATAAGTTCAGAGTGTTAGACCTGGGAGAGCAGGTGTGAGTCGCGCGTCCCTCACTTCGCCCGCGTTAACGGGGACGTCCCGTACGAGCCTGTCTGTGACCCTCTGTCTGTACATAGCATGCATCGTTTTTATAAACCCACCCCTTGTATTTTTTTTTCCCCGCTTTCCCCTTTTGGCCTTTTTGGCCTTTCCCCCCAGTGTGCTGCTTTCCTCTGCTCTTTATTCACTTCCGTTTGTAGTCTCTCCGGATCAGAATCACTGCTGCGTTTACGAAACCTGGAAATAAACCTGTGCGTTTTGGAAAGCCGTGCTCCTGATTGGTTATTTTGATCTCGTGTAGAGGGAACTCCCTCACCTCCTGTGTGGGATATTTAGTGACCAATAGAAACGAGCAACTGCAAGTGGGACATGTTTATAGACTCTGTTATAAAGTCTGGTTTGAATGTATAATAGTTGTATATAAGCACCGATACTATATAAGCAGGATACTCTAGCTACAACCCATGGTAAAATATTACACACAGACATCACACTCTTTGTTGTTGCACTGCAATGCATACCGTACCTTATTCACTAAGAAATTGCACTAAAAAGCACACTTGCCTCATTATATTTTAAATTACATGCGACAATATACTGTACTAGAGTTGTACCATCAACCGGAACCAAATTCCTTGTGTGTGTGTGTGGGTGTGTGTGTGTGTGTAAACATACTAGGCGAAATAAAGCTGATTCTGATAAACTTAAGTTAAATGATTGATGATGACGGTGTCACAAAACAGCTGAAACAAATAAGGCTAGTGATATTCATAGCTTCAGGACTGTTTAAAAAGGTTTGCAGTAACGGGACGTGTTCAATTCTGGGAGAAATGAGACAGTAAAGGCTTTAAAGTAAAGGAGTTTTAACAGACGACAAAAACGGGCGTTCGGCGTTGAGAAAGAGCACGTATGTCGACGCCGTGCTCCACACCTGCAGTCTGAAGCGGACGGGATGCGGCACTCTGTGAAATATTTCCAATTTCCGCGTTGTTTGGACGCCTTACAATCAGGCTGACCAATGAGAGCTCGGTTGCCGGGCAGAACAGGTCACGAAGAGCTCATAGGACGAGCAACAGGCTGATTCTAAAAAATATGGATATGAAAGAAACCGTGTGGTGGAATAAATCGAAAAGGATGGAGAGTGATGATGATGATAAAGCTCCCACTGGCTGGATGGAACCGTTTTACTGTTTATCTAAGAGCGTTAGGGTCTGTTCATGAACAAAAACACACAAACCAGAGCTTTGGTACTCCTCTTTAGTTCCTGTTTATGGTGTGAAAAATCCAAGTCTAAATCTCTGGGACACGTCAAGAGAAGGGTCATTATGGGACTGTGGTGGTTAAGGTACTGGACTAAAGACCAGAAGGTCCAGGGTTCAAATCCCACCTCTGTCACAGTTGGGTCCCTGAGCAAGGCCCTTAAAGCCACGACTGCTTGGATTGTAAGACGTAAGTCGTCGTAAGTCGCTCTGGATAAGGGCGTCTGCTAAATGCCGTAAATGTTATTAAAGCAAGCAAGAACGGTTTTGTAATGCAAAAAGGTTGTGCTCTGTGTGAACACGCCTTACGTAAACGGTACGTTCTCATAGTTGGCATGGGAGAAGTGTTTGTGAATAAAGACCCTGAGCCAAATCGTTATGGTTGGCCAGCTCCAAATTGTCTGATGAGGGACAAACCACCAGCCAGCGGCAAGTTTTGGCCCCCGGGGTCTCATCGATGTTTGGAAAAATTC
Organism: Parotocinclus haroldoi; assembly: GCA_034779995.1. Lineage (NCBI taxonomy): Eukaryota > Metazoa > Chordata > Actinopteri > Siluriformes > Loricariidae > Parotocinclus > Parotocinclus haroldoi. The sequence continues at coordinate 2,410 of JAUZST010011585.1, forward strand.
CTGTTTCGTCTGATGCAAATGGACAGAAGAGGCCAGACAGGGGAGGGATGTGTCACCGCACAGAGTACAGCGCCCCCTGCTGACAGGACAGAGGGTTCACCACGCTGCGACCCGTGTTTACCATCAAACGTTCCTACGACAGGCAGGCGGAAACGATGAATCCTGTTTTCTTTCCAATTAAAGGAGGAAAACGAGCTGGTGGAGGGAGCGTGGGGCTCTGGGTAAAGTTCTGCTGGGAAACCCTGGGTCAGGGCCTTCATGTGGAAATGAAATGGATGTGTAACCTGAACACTGTTAGGAACCGGGCGGTATTAATGTTTTGCTTGATCGGTGTATACACAACATCACGTCACGCAGCGAAGGTTGTTCCACACCCCCTGTCCTAACATGATCAGAGCCTCAGGTAAATGAGGGCAGATTCAGGAGGGAGTTCTGATTCGTGTTTTACGTAACACAGCTCACCTGTTCCCTTGGGAACCTGTAAAGTAGGGAACCTACATTTGTCTGACGTAACCGCGGCCCCGGCGAGAGCTTCACTATTGATAGACTCGAGGCCTGGTTTAAACGTCCCCGTCCTGAGATTCCACCTGGGTCACGATGAAAAGCTTTCTACAGGACTGCCCTTAATGATCACTAATTATTAATATTTATCACGAATTTCTAATTCTTTATGGTCTGGGAAGGAACGAGACACCAAACTCAGAACAGGGCGTCTCCAACTACGGAAAACATCTTCCAGATTTCTGATTTAGAAGTAATGTTTCTGTATAAATATAAGCTACAATATCTTCAGAAGTCCTAAACGTAGCTCAAGAGAAACTAGTTATGCAAATGAGACTACAATGGTTGAGGAAATTGAGCCAATATTACATACATACGAGTGTCAAAAATAAGTGGTGTATCATAAACGGTTCCTGTAACTACTGATCAGTTTATGCAGCTTGGAGGAATTTGATTCCATGAGTCCCTAGGGAGCAGCTTTAACTCTGGGATGTTGGTGTGTTTAGTCACACGAACGGTTCGCTTCGGGTCCCTTCACAATATTTCTATTGAACTTCATTTACATTTATGTCGCTTAGCAGACGTCCTTATCCAGAGCGACTTACAATCAATACAGTCTTACAATCCAAGCAATTGTGGGTTAAGGGTCTTGCTCAGGAACCCAGCTAGTAGGTGAGATTTGAACCCTGGACCTTCCGGTCCATAGTCCAGTAACTGAACCACTAGGCTGAATCATCTCAGGATTAAGGTCAGGACTTTATTCCCAAACATCCACTTTATTCAGCTTGTGTGTGTAGGGTCTCTTGCTGCATGACCCACAATATCTTGAGATTTTGGTTAATAAACAGATGTCCCATCATTTTGCTTAAGCAATTTGTTTGAATAATTCGTAATTATCAGTCAATTATCGGTCAATTGTGCCCAATCTAGCAAATCAGACCCAAAACATGATGCTACCAGATACCATCATTTACAGTGATATACCATGGTATGTGCAGGTATGTTCTGGTCCATATCTACCAGGCCTTCTGGAACTTCTAGTCCAGTATCTTAACCACTAGGACACCACAGTCCCTCAGAACCTGGCATTGTATGGCTTGGGTTTGAACCTGAGACCTTTAACTTGTTAAGTGAATGTGTCAGCCGCTACACTGCCGAGACATCTAGTGCACTCTTTGCTCTTTGAGTGATCTTCGTTGGTTTACTTCTCTTGTGGAGGATAACAACGATCTCGAATTCCCTCCATCTCAACACAATCTGTCTGAACGTGGATTGTTAAGAGTCCGAAGTCTTTGGAGATGGTTTTGTAACCTTTTCCGGCTCTTTTCTTCCTGAGCTTTCTGAGAGAAATCTCCTCTTATTTCGTACCATGAAACACTTGTGAAGATCGGACTGAAATAAAGGGTCACATACTTTTCCACTCACAGATGTGTAAGATTGGAGGTTTTTCCTCCATACATTATAAGCACTTATAACATGTTTGTCTAATTGGGTTATCTTTATCTTTGTTCTGTACATGTTGGATATGCGATTGTGTTATGAGAAAGAGAACGGTGTGTATTTTATTCCCTGTGCACATGTGTCCGGCACACTTTTGCATCTGTACTAGTTAAAACAAAGACGCTCTTATGTAAGCTGCAATGACACATGTCCCTAATGAAGTCCACACCTAGGGGATATGAGCTGGAAAAGAAAGAGACCGACATCTTCATGTTATGTAAGAACAAAACCAGTCCTCTTAATCCTATTGAGGGTCACAGGGAAACAGCCGAGAGATCAACTTTTCTAACAAGTTTTTGAAATGTGGAAGGAAACCAAACACAGCCAGTGGGAGAACATGCAAAACTCCTCACAGACAATCTGGCCTGGGAAACCATTATAGATAAAGTCAATATGATATATATATATATATATAGTCATTATATAAGTCAATATGTCAGCTAAGAGAACAGACTGGTTACCTACCGCTAAGTATAACCCAGAGCTTGACGTGTGCTGGTAAAGAAATTGATGAAGGTTTGTCTGATCATTTTTGTGGTATATAAAGGCAGGAACAAGTGAGGAGCTCTGGCAACTAGAGATGGAGAGGCTTATAAAACGGAAATAATATTTTGAATCGGACTGAAATTGATCAAGCTATGACTTTTTAAACTTTGGAGATTTGCAGACCCGTCCATCCATCCATTATCTTACGCTTAATCCACACGGGGTCACGGGTCAGCCGGTGCCCACCCGGCAACATTGGGAGCAATGGCAGGAACAACCCTTGACGGGGCGCCAATCCATCATAGCGGACACACACACAGTCATGCAAGAAGGGCCACCTTAGAAACACCAACTAACCTAACACGCATGTCTTTGGACTGTGGGAGGAAACCGGAGTACCCAGAGTAAACCCATGCAGACACGAGGAGGACATGCAGACTCCACACAGAAAGGACCCAGGCCGCCCCGCCCTGGGATTGAACCCGGGGCCTTCTTGCTGTGAGGGGGCGGTACCCCCCCACCGTGCCGCCCGAGCTTTGCAGAGCATGATTGGATTTGCTGTTTAGATGAAATTAATTAATTCAGCAGAACTTTATCTGATTTAGATTGAAAAGGGGGTCAAAGGGGAATTTTGAGAGGCGGCTTTTAGCGATTCTCCCATGGGAAGCTTTTCTAAACAAATGTTGAGCTGGGTCAGGTTTCTGGGCTTTTTATTGTTCTGGGGCTTTTTTTCTGAATGCATACTTCTCAAAAACAGTTTCGACAACAACCTCGTAGTCGGAATACTAATAAAAAGTTTTGGGAAGTGAAAGCTGTGAATGAATGGAGGGGGCACTCAACCTTTACTTTAATATATCAGGAGCAGGCGCTTTTCGTCGGGGCGGCTGCTGAGCTGGGGCCAGTTGAGTTTGAAGAGTATCTGTGTTTTTTTTTAACTGAAATGTTAGGAAACAGTGATTTCTGGCCCATGTGAGAAGCGCCTGCTTTTGCCAGAGTCCCTCATATATGGTTAAGAAGACCAGCAGATCACATCAGAATGATTTTGAATGAGTTTGATTGTCCGTTGGTTTTAACTGGAGCTTCTTTTTATCGTTTGATCTACTTGTAGGTGGTATTTTTTTTTAATCTTGTGTCCAGTTCTAAGTTCCGTGCCCAGTGTGCTGATCGTTCAGAATAACTTGGCAACTCTTCCCTCTCCAGAATTGCTGACACTGATCCAAGGGGTAAAAAATACCAGGCTCGACTCAGGCAAGGGCACAGGCTTTATTATTGGGGTGGAGCTTTAGCTGCTCCATCCAATAATGCGCTGCCCATGATCCCTGCATGTGCAAACGGGGTGATCGGTTAGCGTTGTTCTTTTAAACCTGACCTGCAACTGCACTACACGCCACGTGATCCATGTAAACTAACCAACAGGGGTCTGAGAGGGAACACGCTTCGGGAGCGTGAGGGCCGACTGTGCTGCACGTGATCGGGTTTTGTAGATGTTATGTAAGTCGTGTGGTGTAAGGTTGCTTTTTGTGCACCGTGGTGCAAACGTTTGTGACCAAAATGGGTGTTGCAAGTCAAGCCAAGTTTCCCTATTGAACAAGGCATCTGGCTTTAAAGCAAAACCCCTTGCTGTAGCCTGATTCAAGAAGCAGCTACATTTACAACAAACATGGTCTAGAAGATCCAGGGTTCATGGCTCAGCACTCCTTTGGGACCACTGAGATGACTCTTAACCCACGATTATTTGTTACCAAATGATTTGTTCCTTATAAGTGCAGTTGTGGGTTTCTCTGCATGAGAGTGTTGTACATGTTCAGGTTTTGTAGATGTTGCGTTTGCGGGGTTTTGCAGGCCAAACTGTGTGCCCTTGATCGTGGAGCTCTGGAAATCACTGCCAATTTCTTCAGAGGATGGAATCATCCAGCGCCCGTCTGTTCAGTCCATCTGACCCCCCTGTGTCTATTTCAGGTCCCAACTGGAATTGGACCTTACTTACAGTACAAGGCGTGTGTTTCTGGATTGCTCTGTATACACTGAAAGGGGACCTCGAGTAAACATGTTTGTGTTTCTGTTTGCAGCACGGTCAGGTTTATGCTGGGTTCGATCACAGAATTCAGAGTGACAGCCAGATTCCATCAATCACACCAAGTTAGGATGCTACACTATACTATTTATTTATGTATTCATCAGGAGTATTAAGTAACTAGGCGGTGGTAGCCCAGCGGTTAAATGTGCTGGCATCTGGACCAGAAGGTCCAGGGTTCAAATCCCAGCTGCCACAGTTGGGCAATTGAGCAAGGCCCTCAACCCACAATTGCTTGGATGATAAGATTGTATCGCTCTGTTTGATTGTAAGTCGCCCTGGATAAGGGCGTCTGCTAAATGCCGTAAATGTAAAGTAAAAAGTATTGAGACAAACCTGCACATGGCCAATTAGGACACAAAACCAACCGTTGGCCAAAAGTACTGGGACACGTTTTTTCTACTCGCCACATTTCAAGCCCTGCTGTAGTTCCTTCAGGAACTGCACCCATGTCCCTAGAGCTATGAGGCACCATTGCACTACTGTGCACTCCCTGGCACCAGATATAAATGGCCTTTGTTGGTGAAAAGCTGTTCAGAAGAAATCTCACCCAGCACCGTAGCCAACCAAGTTCATCCCTTCATGGCAGCTGGTTGCCCTATGGAAGCAGGACAAAGCACCACGTTACAAGGGACATAAAATCCTAGTCGGTCCCAGGAACATGACATCGAGTTCTCCTTGCCTCTTTGGCCTTCACAGTCTCCAGGTCTTAAGCCTGTGGAGCATTTCTGGGAAGGGGTAGGATGGGCTGTTCAGGGCATGTCAGTACCTCCATGTGATTTGGGTAAAAACTGTGAGAAGCTCTCATTATTCTTGCAGAACTAAGTCAACACCCAGTGGAGGCCAGAGGAGGTCAGATGGGCTAGTACAAGTGACCAGAGATCAAAGATCTAACACTCCACTTGACTTTTATATAACTACTACATATCACACACAGAGGTGCGAACCATAGGACAATGGATGTGAAATGTGCCCCCCCCCCCTCACACACACCCCTTACACACACACACACACACACACACACACAGTCAATAGCACAACAGGGATCGCTAGACAAAGGGGATCTTTGATGACTGCTCACACAGTGATGACTTGCCAATTCCTTCATTTTCTACACCAACAATGGATGCAAGGTAGGAACTGGTTCTACTGCTACTACTACTACTACTACTACACACACACACTGTGAAACACGACAAAGCCATTAGCCCTGCCTGTCTTTTGAAGTCGCAAAGACTCCCTCACAGCCATGGTCAAAACACACAAAGCCCAGACACTATAAGAGCCTGAACTCGAACCCAGGTCACCGTTACTAAATGGTGCTAACCACAGATCACTTACGTTTATTCATTATTCGTATCCTGGTCAGGTTGACGAGACAACCGTGGCCTAGCCGGCAGCACAGTGCGCAAGGCAGGAAAAGCCTAGACGGTGTGTGACAACACATTGTATCCACACACACTCAGGGCTCAATTTAGACACACCAGTTAACCTACCCAACGCACACGTCTATAGGATGTGGGAGGAAACCGGAGTACCCAGAGTAAACCCAGCAGACACTGTGAGGGCCCTGACCAATCCGCCAGGGATCGAACCCAGGACCTACTTGCTGTGCATCAGTGATGCTACCCATGAGCCACTGGGCCAGGTTTTAATGAATCGTTCTTAGCTGATTGTAATTGTAACCACTTGGTCAGGGTCGGGGTCGTCCTGCACACCAGATGGCAGGGGATGATTCTCCTCCCTCAGATTGGGCCTTTGTGTGAAGCTTGACCCTGTCCATTGTCACCACCAGGATTTGATCCCGAGTGGACCATCGCTCGACCCAGGTGCAGACAGAACGCTACAGGCTGCTAACAAGAAGAAGCTGAGTAATACTGCAGCTGGAAATTAGTTTGAGTTGTGCTGAATAAGCTTTCAGCAGTTCTTCAGTGTGTGTGTGTGTGTGTGTGTGTGTGCGTGTGTCTGCTTAAGATTCAGTGGATTAGAAAGGCATTCAGACAATGCCACGAAGCAGATGGGAACTCAACCAAACCCTCTAGTCTACACATCCCCCGACTGCACACCCAGTCCACAGAGTAATAAAGGAAGACCAGCCAGGCTGCGCATTCAAAACAGCGTTAGGCTTGTTCATTATCTGTGTCTAACTAAGCAAATTAAGCTTTATTTAATATTCATTTAATATACAGTACTGTGCAAAAGTCTTAGGCCACCATTAAATGAGATGTAATATTGTTTAGCAATGGCTTAATGACCATTTAAATGTGAAAAACCACTATTTGGTATGTGCTCTCCTTACACTTGAGCAGCATCTGGCCGAGTTGAAGCTTCTACAGTCCCTGATTATGGTCTTTTTTTTTTTTAAAGAAGGAGTACATGGCGAAAAGGCAAAGATGTGCTAAAGCTCACAAAGACTTGGATGATGATCAGTGGAAAAGAGGATTATGGAGTGATAAATCCAAGTTTGAAATTTTTGGGTCCAATCGTCGTGTTATAAATGGTCATTTAAACCATTTTTAAAAAACTAAATCAAATAGTGGCCCAAGACTTTTGCTTTTACTTTACTTTACTTTACATTGCATTTGGCAGACGCTTCTTTCCAAAGCGACTTACAATAGTTAAGTACAAAATAATAATAAGTTAAAGGTAAAACATCTTAGATAGGGCCATAAGGAGGTCAAAGAGAAGTAGAGAAGAGAAGGAAGGAGATGAGGTTAGAAGTAGTTAGTTTGTTAGAGGTGTTAGGAGAGTAGGTGCTCTTTGAAGAGCTCTGTCTTCAGGAGTTTCTTAAAGATAGCGAGAGATTCTCCGGACTTTCTTCTGAGATTCTCCTAACCCTTAACCAGAAACAAAAGCGTCTACAACGGCTCAGAACTAGACCTTGGAGATATGATAGAAGGTGGTCTGATGCAGGGAGTGGAAAGTCTGTTTTTCTGGTTTTCAAGTGATGGCGCCGGGATTCGTTGGGGGAAGGGGGCAAGACGTCGAGGTAGTGTGTCGCTCTGGGTAACATCCTGCTAGGAAACCCTTTTTTTTGTCCGGTCGTTCATGCGGATGATAATTTGACATAAAACGCTGAGTTTAATATCATTACGAACCAGTTGGTTAATATTCTGATTAATATCTGATCAGTGTTTATAGGCTCCAGCAGCACTACTCTCTGTCTGGGCGTACCAGGGCAACACGCGCTTACATACCTCCAAAACGTCAGTGGCACTGCACTATAGTACCTGATCTGTCCTGGTCCGGTGGAGGTCCTGACCACTAAGGAACAGGGTGAAAGGTCACCAACAAGGTACACAGAGCAACAGATGGACTCCAGTGTGTAGATTTAGAACTGCATGTGTACTTTTATAGGGTCGAATAAAATGGACAGTCATTACATACACAAAGGCAGCGATTACATGAAACACTAACAGCGCTGCAGCAGCTACTGACATACCTTTAATTGCCATGTGGTTACAGGCACTGATTAAACAAAGCTGTATTAGGTGGCAGCAGTGGAGTGAATAGTTCAGTGTCATCATGGTGTTGGTTTAGTTTTTCCTTTACTTTAGGCTCATACTTATATGAATTTCGGTTCAGTTTTGTTTGTTTCTCACCATGATTGCTTGTTAAGTGTCTCAAAATATCCTGATTTTACAATCATTAGCAATAGCGTACCTCATCAATCTGATGTACAAATATATACGGTGAGCCAAAAGTCACAGGACTATCAATAGAGAAAGGTCAAAACTTGTGACTGAAGCTGGAACTGATGATTTTGATTGTAACCGCAGCGTTCAATAACCAACCAGCGGCGCTCCCCACCGAGCCACCGTGCCACCTGACTCGCCCTGTACAGTAGCCTCAAAAGTACTCCCAGTAGACTGTGTGACTGTGATCCCCCGTAATGCCATCGTTAACGGTTCTCACCCGTACAACTGTGTAAAACTGGTGCTTTAAGTGTAGCTGTGTGGTCGAGTCGATGCGCTTCGTTACTGTCCACAACCGTTTTCAAATGAATTAGTTTTACATGTAATTGCTCGAAATGATTAGTCCAACTCCCCATTACTTCAAATGAAAAATATAATTGTGGGGGGCAGTAATTGGCCAGTCTGGGACGGGTTGTTATTGTAGTCCACTGTGCATCATTATCTGACTTTGGCAGCAGTTCAGAAGCTCACACATGCAATCCTGTGCTCCGCAGTGCCAGTGCAGAAACACGGATCTGAGCTCATTTCAGTCTGCACCCTACAGCCTCTCGGGATTCTCTCACGAAAATCAGAGTGTCCCCTGAAAAACAGCATTCACGCTGACCTTTCACCTCAAAATCAGCTTATGATGTGATTATGGAGGCTATAGAGGCTCTATAAACAGCTATTGTTGCCCAGCTAGCAAGCTTAATTTTTGCAACCCTTGACGCTTCTTTACAAAACAGCACGATGCGGAGGAGCCGTTCTGAGTCTATCGTCACGTGGATTAGCGTGGGAAGGATTAGAACCGGCCAGTTTAGCCTGTAGGTCTGTCACTCGCTGCTTTCCCTCTCCTCATCGTACATGTCCTGATTGGTAGTTTCACCCAGATAAGCAGAAGCCTGGCCTGTCAGAGGACGAGGCGGAGCTCCAGCTGCAGAAGTTCTTGGATGTGGATCAGGCCTGGAAGATCCTGAGCAGTGAGGAGAGCAGGAGAGAGTTCGACCTGCAGTTAAGAGGTACGTACCAGACTGAAGGGTGTAGAGCTGAGCTGCATGGTAGGGTGAGGATGTCATTCAGATCCCACATGATTATTAAATACATGCAACAATTTAATTATACACCCCCCCCCCCAATTTAAAAAAAAAAAAAGCACGTGAGTGATTCAGTCTTTTCATAATAAATGATTCATTGTG